>PVLD010011560.1:0-47500 GCA_004027595.1 Dinomys branickii
GACTTTCCCACGTCTCGCCCCGGCAGCCTGGTCCGCCCTACCACATCTCCCCCGGCATCTCAGAGAAATACGCCCAGTTTAAGCTTCCCAGCCGAGGTCCCGGCATTCACGCTCGCCAAGTCTGTCTCGAGCTGGTGGTGTTTATTAAGGAGGTTCGCTCCCTTGCTGCTCACCTGGTCGCCATCTTCCCCGGATCTATTCTCTTTAAAATAAAAAAATTGTCATAGTGTGATCACTATTTCATATATTCTTTTTTTGTTGTTGTTCTTTTTTTTTTTTTTTTTTTTTTGGCGGTGCTGGGGATTGAACTCAGGACCCTGCGCCTGCTAGGCAGGCACTTATTCCACTGAGCTATATCCCCAGCCCCTATTTCATATATTCTTTTATTTTGTGTGTGCTGTGTGAAACACAAGGGAAGACCTGTATTGTGTCACATTATCTAAAAGAATGAATACCTTTCAAGTATTAACAGCTTAAGGAGACAATTTTGCCTTTTAATAAAAATGGAAAAACTCTGAATTCAGCATTATAATAGACTGGTAGGAGAGCACCCTACCAACATGAGATTGAATGTAGGGGCTGTCATGCCAGTAGGCAGAAAGATCTGTGTGCCAGAGAAAGGTCACACAGATCTAAGCTTTGGCTCTGCACGTCTGTGCCCACCCTTTTTGAAGTCTGCATTAATGAGCAGTCTATGTCTCCAGCCTCCCTACCATAACAAACTCACAGTCAGGGAAAAGAGCAAGGAGAATTCACAACAGAGAAATATCCTTCCATCACTTGAAAGGCACCCTGTAACCAAGACAAGAAAAAGACATTATTAGTCAAGTAAACATACCACTGTGCAATAGTGTAGGTTGGAAATGAAGGTACAGGATTTGCTTCTTGAAGAAAACTTGCAAACACCATCAAAATCTCTTCTTTTCAACATCTCCGCATCCTGTTAGATTTCTGGAACTCTTAGCAAATGATAAGGGTCTGCCAAGTTGTGTTTTTCCAACCTCTGGCTTCTCCCCAGCCTCTGCTGGAGTAAAATGTCAAATGTTAAGAAATGATCACAAGTTGGACAGACAGAAAGGAACTGAGTCTGAGTAATTTGCCAACTGTAACCAGGTTCTGTGTAACTAAAGCCTGAAGGACACTTTCCAAGGAAGAGATTTTGTGGGCTGGAAGGTTATAATATAATTGGGAGGACCTTTGCTAGAAAAATAAGACTTATCTATGAAATCAGTGTGATGTATGAAAGCACGTGATTGTTCAGAATGAGAAATGAGTAATTCCAAATTTTAAAAAGCTGAGGGCTACTTCAACATCCAGAACTTGTCCCTTCTCATGCATTTAGTGTGTGGTTTCCTGGTTGTTTTAGGTTCTCATCACCAGTGGAGAAGCCGTTGTCAGGACAAACTGTCCAATCTGTGGGGCCGGGAGCAAGATGAGGTGATGGTATTAAATACAAAAATGATGCGGACTTTGAAGATGTAAAGGGTCAACCCCTTCAAGGTGGTGACAGCAGAATCTCAGGCAAGCTCAGAGCCTCGGACTGTGGGTCTCTAAGAAGGTGCATGAAGCCTGCCCTGTCAACCACACAAAATACAGACAATATTAGAATAGTACATTACTATTAGTGGATGGACTCAGGGCTGTGACACGTACTTCCTGGAACTTTTGATTGGGCACCTTTTGACTGCTGCTTTGTGGCTTTCCTGCTGCACACCCTTTTCAAAAAAAGGAGTGGAAAAATCTTCAGTCTTCAGTCTTTCTTTGGCATATTTGATGGAAAATTGTCTTTCCCATTTTAATCAGTGCCAGACGAGCAATCTTTCTTTCAGTATCACAACTTGTTGTTCACGTTATGTAACCTGTAGTATCACTGTCAGGTTTTTTCTGAGAGGAGCGGTGACCTTTGTTTTGTAGGCTTTAGACCATCTGCTAGGTTCTAGATCCAGGCTTTCTGGGTCTTAGTCTCATCGCAGGAGGACCTTTGGTCGTGCTTCTCATTGTGAGGCTTGGCGGGGGTGGGGTGAGGGTGGGGAGTCTCTGCAAATGGATGACAGATGTGTTCCCTAAACCATCCCCTAATGGGAAGAGCTGTCACTGCTGTGGAGACGATATCTCTGACTCAATGATTTCCAAACAGAAGTGATTCCAAGCAAGCACATGACCCTGGCACAGGAGGGAAAATGTCCCTAGGCATAGGGAGGAATTAGGAAGTCAAGGTGCGAAAATAATGCTCATCATCGCCGTGGGAAAAACCGAGCACTTCTGAAAGTCGTGTGATAGCTTGTGACATGGAAAAGGCCTCTATCGTCTCAACTCTCATAAGCCTCATAATAAATATGCTGAGAGTAAAACATCCCACTGGCATCTGGCAATCTATTCAGCTTGAGCAAAATACACAAGCCACAAAGCAGAGCCATGGAGCTTGCTGTAAAACCAACTGGGCAAATGGGATTCCCTGTTAGGAGACAGGTGACTTTGCCATGCCATGCGGCACAAGCTGCTGATAGATGGGTAACCAAAATCCACATGGCAAAGGCTGCTGGCTGCCTACCTGTTTTTTAAACACATGTCCCTAGGTAGGTTAGCGGTGATGACATAGCCGATGACACTTACTGTAGATTAGTAGAAATGAAAAGAGATCGCTCGCTTATTTGAAATAAATTGCCACTTCTTAATAGATCACTTGGTATTTACCCCTAGAAAATCACTTCCATGTAAGAGTGATTTCCAGAACCCAAAGTTCTGTTCTGTAAAGAAATATTTTATCCATTCCTCTCTAGGATTGGCGTTGTAATGATCAAGGATTGCACCTTGGCCAACACTGAATTTTGGGATGTTTGCTTCTCGTCATTTAGACAGCAGATGCCCAGCGTTTCACAGTTTAAGAACAGACATTGATCTTACAATCCAAGCTCAAGAGGCAGATTTAAGAGGCCACTGCACACTGAGAGAAGAGTTTCTGGTGATATCTAGGGCTTGGATGTGTCTTCGTAGCAGCACCAAGTCCTGATGCCAGAGGGAGAAGCAGTCATGTGGAAGGGAGCCCCGAGGAGCCCTTCCCGGGGTCAGCGCCGCCCCTTCGCCCTCTGGAACAAGTCCAGATGCCTCTCTGCACCTCATCCTCTTGAGTCTCGTCCACCTTGAACATGACTGACCTTTCCCCTTTTAGGCCCCTCTCCTCGCTTCTCTTCTCCCTTGCCGTCCCCTTCCTTATCCTTTCTTCTCCTCTCCTCCCGTTTCCCTTCCTTCTCCCCTTCTTCCTCTTCCCCATCTGCTGCTTCTTCCTCCTCTCCCCACCTTCTTTTTTTTGAGACAGAGTATCTTTTTGTAGTTTATTCTGGTCTTGAATTCATTATGTAGCTCAGGATGGCCTTGAACTCACAGTGATCCTCCTGCCTCAGCCTCCTGCATGCTAAAATTACAGGATGGTGCTATCACACCGGCTTCCTTCCTTCTTCCTTCCTTCCTTCCTTCCTTCCTTCCTTCCTTCCTTCCTTCCTTCCTTCCTTCCTCCTTCCCTCTGCAACTTTGTCCCTCGTCATTCATCTGTTCCTTTTGTGGTGGAAAGTTTCCTGTCCCCGTCCCCACCTTTGCTCCCCCCCATGGACACTTTGACCCTCTGTGCTGCCCTCACACGAGCTTTTCTTGCCTCCCTGATCAACGTACTGCATATAATCTTCTTTCTGTGGTTGCCACCTCAACCCTCCTGGCCATTCCCTTCTGATGCTTGGGATCATCTCTATCTCCCCCACTCTGAGGTCACAGTCCCTCCAGGGGGCTTTTCTCTTCATCTCCAGTAATGATGCCTAAGCTTATGCCCTCATCACTGCTTCACTAATAAAACTAAACCAGTTTGTCTCTCTGCTTCAATCCCCATCCTGTAATCTACTTTGAGTATTTTCTCTGGGTGCAATTAGAATATTACACTCCACTGCTCAAACACCTCCCTCAGCTCCTACACCATCCTTCGTAAAGTACAAAGTTTCTCAGTGCAACATCTGGGGATTTCATAGTCTGATTTTAACACACATTTCCAGCACTGTATTATACAACTCTTCCTGGCTTACCCTTTGATTTAGTGGAGGTGGGGCTAAAAGCACAGTGACCAACACGGAGTCTGCATGTGGATAATTGGGACCTGAGCAAACTCTGTGTCTCCCCTAGAGCACTAACAAATGTTTTGATGAGAGATTTAATGGGAAAGGACATGTAGTTAGGTTAATAGCTAAGGAAATGAACAGGAGGTCTGGCCTAATAATGAGCACAGATGTGCCTAAGTGGCTTCAGCTGGGGACACAGACTGTCCTCAGGCATGGAATGTGTAAAGCCCCAGGAAAAAGCAACTCCTCAGTTAGCAAAGGCCAACTTTGCAAACATCCCATAGCGTCAATCCTGGAACACAGAAATCTTATAAAACTTGTCCTTAGTGGACTGACAATTCTTGCCTTTCTTTATGAAAGAGACAGGGGAGCACTCTGGAATATCTACTCTGACATGCTGTCCTGGGTCTCCCGTTATTTCTTTCTTTGCCTTGATATTTAATGTCATCTTTTGTAGAAAGCTCATTGTAAGGCAGTTTTTTCCATATTACCTCGTCTCAGAAGGAGATCTGATCCTCTGGGGACATCAAAGGAAGTAAGGGAGATGCAACAGGTGCAATAAAGTCTAGGATATTAGGAAAAGTGGTCCTGTGATAAAATACAGACAAAAGTCATTTAATTTTTTTCTTTCCTTTATATCAATAGAAGACATATGGTAATATGTATTCTCATTCTTAATCGCCGGATGTGTGCATGTGTACAAGAGTGTCAAACCAGTATTTACACCCACATTATACTTTGCGGCACAGTCTTGTGTATGTTTACCTGAATATCATAGAGGGCAAAACATACCCAGACCACTCAAGGATGTTTTTATAAAAAAGTTTTCATTTATTTATTTGTTTTTGGTAGGGGTAGCCCATTTCAGTATAACGGCACATGAAAAGCCAGATTTGCAAGTTTTGGTGGAGGACAAAAATGAAGCATTACATTACTCATATGCACGGATGATGACGATACTCCATTATGGTAAAATACGTTTTCATAACAGAAGAGTGGTGTGGGTGTATGAGGCTGATCAGGACGATGATGAAGATGATGAAGGTGATGATTCTGATGTTGGTGATGTGAACCAAAGTTCCTGTGACAGTGAAATGGAGCAAGAATCGACTGATACAGACACACGGGATGCAGACCTTTTTGATTCAGATAATGAAGAAAGCAGTAATATGAGAACATATTCGACTAATCAAAATTTTGAATAATTGTCACGCAACCAAATGGAGTGATCTAATGTTAAAACTAACTCCGAAAATGTAGTGAAAGTCTTAGCAAGGGTGAAACCTATTAGAAAGGAATACCAGCACTGCCATTCAATGTTGGAAATTATAAAGATGCTATGAAATACACAAAGGCTGAGATAGAAGTAAAATGTTCTTTAGGCACCAATACCCATATTCAAAAATATATTTATTATGACACCTCATTAGTGGAACTAAAAGCATTCGTATGTCTGCTGTACTTAGTAGGGATTTCCCATGGTAATAACAGGAATTTAAAAGACCTGTAGAAGAGCAAGCTATCAATATATGGCATAAAAATTTCTGCCCTTGTGGATGCAAAGTGTTATTATGCTTTCAATTTAAATATTTATCCTAAAACTTAGCCATCAGGTCATTATTCATATAGAATAAACCAAATGATGCTGTGAAGAGACCTCTTGTGTCTATCTCACAAACTAATCAGAATGTGACATTCAACAATTGATTTACCAGTTTCCAATTAATGATACATTTGCTAACAGAGCACAAGTTGACCAGTGCAGGAAGTGTACACAGGAACAACAGAGAAGTTCCAAATGAAATGCTGCAGTTCGAAAACAGAGAATTGTGTAGTACAATCTTTAGATTTCAGAAAGGTTTGCATGGGCTTCATACGTGGCAAAGAAAAACAAACTGGTACTGCTGAGGTCAACATTGCACCATGATGGAAATATTGATAGGGAAACCTTGACAAAATGGAAGCCTGAGATGGAAACTTTCTACAACAAAACCATGATGAGTTTTGCTGATGTCACTCAAAACACAAAACATTGGCCAGTGGTTGCATTTTACTTAAGACTAAACATGTGTGGCACAAATAGTTTGGTAGTATACAAAGAAGATAACAAATGCAAAATGCCGCTGAGCAATTTTCTTAGAGGGTTGGAACCAGTACTTACAAGAGACCATTTATTGCAGAGGAAAAACTATGCAAAACAATTATGGACCACATATGAGCTGAAGGTTGAACAAACAGGAGCAGCCTCCCAAAGACCTACTACAACAGGAAAACAGAAAGGTGTGAACTCTGCCCTGCAAGAAAGAACAAGGAAACAAAACATACATGCTATCAGTGTAAGTGATACTTGTGTATGGAACATGCAATTTTCATTGAATGTGAAAGATTGCCTTTAGGTGTGACAATGGAAGCAAATATTATTTTGTTGTAGAGTTCTGTTGGTATTTTCACTGTACTCTATTGATGATGTCTATTGTAGTCTATTGATTCTCAGCACTCATTACACATTTGATATTCTATTTTATTGGTATTTTATTTCCATGCTAAGTGCATGTTATACAACATAGTAGGAATCTCCCAATAAAATGAGAAGAGAGGCGATAAGAGTGGCCTGCTACTTGGGGAAGGAAAGCTAAGCACATGCTGTCAGTGTAAGCAAGACATATGACTGGAACATGCAGTTGTGTGTGAGGAGTGCTTTAGGTGTGACAGTTAAAGCAAAGATCACTTCTGTGGTAGACTTTATTACATAGTTGCTCACTTAGGTTTTTATTTCTGATGTTATCTTTTAGATTTTATAGAGGGCTGGGGATATAGCTCAGTTGAATAAGCGCTTGCCTAGCAAGCGCAGGGTCCTGAGTTCGATCCCCAGTACTGCAAAAAAAAAAAAAAAAAAAAAAGATTTTATAAGCAAGCACACAGCGGGTGTGAAAATGTCTATACTAAGCACTTATGGCACATTTGATATTTTATTTTATTGACATCTTATTTTCTTATTATTTAGGTGCGATAATTGAAGTAAAATTTTTTTGTAGGGCTCTACTGGAGTTTGCATTGTAGTTCATATAGGAGTTTATCACTGTTGTTCTTTCTTAGACTTTGTATGTGAAAAACCAGTCAATGTTGAAAATTTTGAGGTATTTTTTATAAACACTCCATAAAAATTTAAAATTATTTAAATATTATTTTTGTGATTTTTTTCTTGTTAAGCACTCATTGCTTAATATAATAAAAATCATAAAATTAAAATTAATAATTCATCAATAGAAATATTCTAAAGCATAAACATGGGTATAACACTCTCATGGTTATGTGGTAAAATGACAAAAAGTATTTTAGGTTCTGATTAAAAATTGATACAGTGGTACTTCAGTTTGCAAATACTTTTGCTTGCAAAGAGTTTAGTTCCCAAGCAGAAGTATTTGGAAAACTTTTATGTTTGTTTGTAAACTCTACCTTAGGTGACAAACACAACTGTGCCCATCTTTCCCACAGAAACACAAGCATGGCCACCTTTTCCAAAATTATAGAATTAAGCTTGTGAACTCAGGTGCCACTCTGTACTTTTTTTTATGAGAATGATCATTCTTTGTTTAATCGTATTTACTCTGAGTAAAATTACAAGCAAATGCCATGTATATATGTAACATTCTTAGTTTAATCATATTTACTTTGAGTAAAGTTACAAGCAAAAGCAATGTACACATGTCAAAAGTGAGGTATAAACAGTTGTCAATTTAGGTGAGGGTATTTTGGTATAGTTGACTTTAACTAAATGGAAAAGATTTTGTCATTTTGAAAATCCACATATATACTTGAAAAATTAAAATATGTCATGATTTATCAATTTAAAGGTCATTGAAAAGATCACAAATTTAATCATTTTAACATCTTAAAGTACTTTCAAAATTAAGAACATCCAAGTAATGTATACTTATCTAGTCTTTTAACCAAAGAAAATTAGTTTCATTTATTGATATTAATTGTGTCCTAATAACATTAGAAGTAAATTACAAATAACATTAAATTGATTTATAAATGGCTAAATGGAGACAGGGAAATATCAGGCAAATTTCCCAGGGTTATAGTCAAGACAGTAGAAGTTGGAACCTGTGAAATTTAATTTATTTTTGTATGTCTCTAGCGAGAATGGAGCTGTGTCTTCACCTAAAAATACTAGCTGTCAATGTTAGTTGCACATAACACAAAATTTACAAAATCCCTCACCCTTTCTTTTTATTTTAAAGAGGAAAAAACAATAACAAAGAATTGTGTTTCCTTTGATTAACTCTTCCAAGTATTAAGAAGAACACAACTTAATATATTCCTCATGCAGAGTAATGAAATATTTAAAAAATTATTTGGGCACATACAGCTGTAAAAAATAGCTTTTGTAGTGAAAATAGAACATACTGATTTGGAATGAAGGGTAAAATTTATGACAAACTTCAAGAAACTGACTCATTGTCTTTTGATTCCACCAAAACTCAAATGTAAATATGCTTTCCCCATTGGCTTTGAGAGCCTTTATGTTTTCTGACAAATTAGGGATTTCTTCCCTGCTTTTCCACCTAAGCAGTATGATATGATTTTTTTCATTCTGAGTTGAGGGGTCTGCATTTTGCACAGTTTGCCATGGTGCCAGAAGTTCCGTACTTCTTATGTGTTTCTTGATTTGTAACCCCTTTGTTTTGAAACCACTCAGAAAAAGGAGGCTGCTAATACCTATCTTAGCTGGACCGTGAGCCTGTTAGGAGAAAGGTGGAGAGCTGTGGGGGTCGCAGACACACTGAAACAAAAAAGGGAAGACAAACGGGGAGGCAGCCAGAAAAGTGGCTGTGCGCCCTTAAGGCTGTGCAGTTCAGAGCATCTGGGCAAAGGGCAAGAGCCTTCCTGACTAGCCAGCACTTGAGCTCCAGGACCGCTAAGGGTGTCTTCTGGGGGAGGAAGTTGAATACATCTTATCTGCCTTTGATTTCAAGTATACTTATAAACTTCCGGATTCACACAGTGCACAAATGCAGTTCACAAATGCAGGAAATTTCAGGATGAATTATCCATATAAATTTTCACAATTTATAAGGTTTATCTTTATATTTCTGAGTTGTGTTCTGCAGAATTTAAAGGCTTCTGGACATTTAAGTACTTTGGTGTGTAAATCTATGACAAAATGACCAGGCCCCTGGGCGTGTCGCATCAGGGCGGAGCCTGGCAGTCCAAGGGGATTATCCTGCCGACTTGACCGGGTCCCCGGCACGCAGCAATGGGGCAGAGCCTGGCAGTAGGCAGGGGCAACCCCGTGAACTTGAGAGGGCCCCCGGGAGTGCAGCGATGGGGCAGAGACTGGTGGTACGTGGGGGCGACACTGCAGACTTGACGAGGCTCCTGAGGGCCACGAGGGCTTGTCAGTGGGGTGCTGATCATAGCGTGCCTGGGTTCCTGCCTATGTACTATCATTGAGATTGGGTGCTTTTCCACCTAATGCCATAGTAATTAGTGTGCACCCGTGTTTGTTGCAGCATAATTTGAAGGTAATGTGTCTTCCCAATGTGAGAGCCTGAGAGAATGAGTAAAACCAAAAAGTAGAGTTATTATCAGAGAGAAGACAACTGGTTGGGTGGGAGAACAACGGAGACGAGGGAGGAGAAAATTTTTTGATTAATCGTAAGTGCCTTTATTTGTATAACCTCATAACAAATGCGAAGATAACATTATGTAATACAGCATGCATTGTTAATTCCCTACTATCTTCTCTATGATGTTGTATCTCCTTTATTGTTTTTGTGTTATTCTGGTTTATAGCTGCTTGGTTGTTGATATGTCTCCATTCTTTTGTTTTTAAAATAAAAAAAATCTATGACAAAAAATGCCATCCATTTGATGAGTAGCATTAATAAGGCTGTTTCTGCAATACGTGGATCTAAGCTGTCCATGAATTACATCTGTCTTTGATTCTCTTTTTCAAAGCAAGATTATTTATCCCAACATTTTTATTAGTATGTGCTTGCCATATATAATGGTCATATTCATCATTTGTATCTGTACGTAATATATCTTAATTCTTTTTTTCCCATTCCCTCCCCCTCCCTTCAACCAGAAGCCTTGTTTTCATTTTTTCCCTTCCATTCTTTCCCTAATCCCCTTTCCCTTCCTTCCCATCTTCCTCCCCCAGTAAATATTTTATTACACAAAAGGAGATGATTTTACAATATCCACTGTACCAGTCAGTGTTTTACTAGAGAAACAGATATAACACAAGATAAGATGACAAATGGATAAGCAATGATAAGATTGCAATTATAAGATGACAAATGGATAAGCAATGATAAGATTGCAATTATAAGATGACAAGTGGATAAGCCACAGAGTTGCGGAAGGCATCTATCTGCATGCTGGAGACCAAATGTTTCAGTCCAAGATCGGGAGTTTGCTGCAGTGTCTGTACAAGTCTGTTTCAGGAGGTCAGTGTTCCGTGCTGGAAGGCTGAGGGCTGAAGGATCCAAAGTGGAAGCTAAAGTGTCTGTGCTGGAAGCCAGGAGATGACGTCCAACTTAAAGGCTAAGGCTGCAGCTCCTCCAAAGAACAGAAGCAGACCTGCCCTTCCTCATTTCCCCTTAATGCATCCAAGTGATGAGCAGCCCTAGGATGGGTCCTCTACACTGTAGGGTGTAGAATTGCCGAGCCAACTTAGTTAAGCTTCTAATTTCTCAAGTTGACACAATGGATCAGCCATTGTATATGCCTTTCTCATTAGGGATAGCTCTGTTGTGTAACATTGGTAGAAAATTTTAAAAATAGGAATTTTGCATGATTCTGCACTAGAATCTCAAGGAAGACATCTCTACCATGACCCTCTGCCTAAAGGCTTCATTTTGCAGAGATAAAGGAAGTACCTTGCCTTAAAACTTTTTTCTTCCCCCAGCAGGCAGTGTAATATAGTGTGAAACAAAGCAAACTAAATCTTCCAGGATTTCAGACCTTTATAAAACAAATAAAAAAGCCACAAAGACTTTATTTCTTCTGGATCTCCTTGGGAACTCGGAAGAGAACCAGTGTGTGTTCACTCTCTCACTTTAGACTGAATGGCTTGGACATACATCTCTGTCAGAATTTGAACTTCACTTTTTGGTTCATAGGCCATAGTGCCAACAAGATACTTGTGAGATTAATATCTAATTCAACTCCAGACTGCCAGGTACTGTGTCTTAGTGACAAGGAAAGTAACTAAGATATGTGGCATGTGACTATATAATTATAGATTGGCTGTTGTATACCATGTAGTAATTCCTGTAACGGAGAAAAATTCTAGTAATCACTAGAACTAACACAAATGTAGGAAGTATAGCAAGTTTCAGGATAAAATCTTGCTGACTATCATTTTAACTTCCTAGTTGATTTGAGATTCCATCTGGGAATCAATTCAGCAAGGTCAGTGATTGGCAACTGCTGATTTTCTCTTAAGTAGTAATTTGAGTCTTTTTATGTTGTGTTTTGTTTTTTCCCCTCTGCCTTCCAAAGTATATTCTGATTTTCTCTGAATATCACTATATAGTGATACCTGAGTTCACAAACTTAATTTGTTCTATGATTTTAGAAAAAATAACCATGTTTGTACATGTGTGGGAGAGATGACTGTGGTCATGTTTGTCACCAGATACAGAATTTGCAAACAAAAACATCTTCCCAAACACTTCTTTTTGTGAAACAAATTGTTTGCAAACAAAAGTGTTCGTGAACTGAGGTGTGACTCTCTAATGAGTTCATGTAAATACCCTTTTAATCTTTTGGTAAACAAATATAGAAAAAGAAATTCAGAGAAAATATTTTATATTCTTTTTTGATTTATATTCAGAGCGTTTTGTTCTTTTAATATTTGAAACACTACAGGCTGTATTTATAATCTATATTTCACAACTATACCTCTGCAAAACAAGAATGTAATTTACTTCCCTGAATTTCTTTTACTGTATTTGTTATCTTTCCCACACTCTATCAGTAGGAAGCTATACAGTTTTACTACAGAATGTTGCTAAATGAGTTTCAAAATCAGATCACATTAAGGGAAAATGTGGGGTACATAATCAGGTAATAATTGCACCATGTAATATGGCAGGCAGATGAAGCCAGAAGTGTGGAGGGGAGTTTTAAGTGCCAGCTTGCCTGGAGTGTGCAGGGAAACAGCAGTGCACCACTTCTGGGTGCTCTGGAAGGCTGTTTCCAGAGGATACTGGCAAGTAGGCTGAGGAGCCGTGTGGGGAAGGCGTGTCCTCGGTGTGAGTGGGCACCACCTAACCAGCGTGAGGCCAGGATAGAACAACAAAATGCAAGAAAGGGCAACTTCCGTTTTCCCTTGGTTAGAGACAACGTCTTTCCTGCCTTTGGACATTAGAACTCCAGGATTTATACCAGTGGTCCCTGAGTTTTCATGTCTTTGGCCTTGGACTGAGAAGTACAGGGTGAGCTTCCTTGCATCTTGGGGACTCTGGACTAGGAATAAACCACACCGCCGGCATTGCAGGGCCCGCAGCTTGTGAATAGCCTGTCCTGGGACTTCCCAGTTGCCATAACTGCATGAGGCACTTCTAATATCTTGTTTCTCTGTATACATCTGATCGATTCATCTTTCTGGAGAAGGCTGCTTAACACAAACAGCTACTTTGACTGAATTTTTAAAAAATGACGTAGGAAGTCTTTTCTTCTTCCCCAAGGGTATAACTAAGATTATTGCCTAAGGTGAAGAAGAATAAATAAAAAGGACTGGAAATAACTAAGAGATACTTTGAAATCTGATACTTTAACCTGCCATATAGGCTGGATATTTATTTGAGATAAGCAAAATTCTTCCTTTTCTGATTCTGACATGTCCAACTATGAGTAAAGAAGGAAGCTCAATTCCTTTAAAACTACTCATGCTTGTTAAATCGAGAAGTGCAATATCTATTTTTTGAAAATGAAATGATGTTTGGAAAATGCATTTACTGCTAGTTGCCATTTTTTTCATGTTTCTACCAACACTTCCCAAATCACTTTTCTGGGCTTAGGAGTGAGCGCTTTCATGGGGAAGGCCTTTAGAGATTTTAATGATGGCAGGAGAGATTTCAAAGGTGGGACTAATTGCAAGGAGTCACAGGAGCCTTCCTTACATGGCTGTTTCCTCATGGGGCTTGTCACCCTGAGAATTCTCTTGGCATGCCTTAAAGAGATTGGAAGTTTACCTAAATCTGAAGTTCACCCTAAGTTCATTGTTAAAGTTAGAAGGTGATCTCTGACACCTAGGTAAGAAGCTGGTTACGGAAAGGAGGAACAACTGTATGGGTTCCTGTGGGGCTGGTGAAGCCACTCTCAAATCTTTGGGTAAAAGTAGCCTTGGTTCCAAGGTATAGAGACATGGCTATCTCTGGGGTTCTCCTCAGGCCAGGGAATGAAGGGGAGAGTTGGGATGTGACAACTGTGGGGTAAAGGGACATTGCACAGGCCAAGGAATCAACACAATTTTTATAAAGGTATTTGTATGCTTACAGTAAAGGGAAGGAAGATGAGAGAATGACACCCATGTCATGCGAGGGACCCATGATGAAGCTAATGAGACCTTCACAGCATAGATATTGCAGAGCTGCTGTGAGAAGTGTCCAAGGCATGAGATGCGTAACAGAAACATTTTTGTTGTAGTTATTAGTAGTTAATATTTGAGTGAATAATATGTACAGTTAAAATAACTTATTAGAATATTTCATAAAGTAGGGATGGAAGTACAATCTGGATTAGAACCTAATTATTAGTCACCAGATGTGACTTTACAAATGATTGGAAAAATAGCGAAAATGACAGTGTCCTGCAAACGCTGTGTTGTGTATGATAGGGTTAATAATATCCCGTAGTTATTGTGGGCTGATCAGGTCCGCAACCTCCTGAAGGAGTGTATGGTGAAGGCTAAATAAAAAGAGGCAAATGGAGTGATTTCGGGGCTCCAGGAGGATCAAAAATGTCTCACATAATTCTTAATTCTCTCAGTACTAAGACCAAGACCTTCTCTGAGTTACGCATATTTATTTGGTTATCAGAAGAAGGGCAGGGAGTACTCAAGAAGGGCGAAACCAGTCAAGGACTTCTTTAAATAAGGTATTAAATTAATCCACTGAAGAATGAGATACCAGAGGCTATAGTCTTTATCCAGGTGAGATCTGTTCCAGGCGTCCTTGGCTGTGATCTTGTCTCATCCTTTGAGGCTTTCTGGCTTCATCCACCACTACAGGTTCTAGTAGGGATTAGTGACTCACAGAGATTTACTTATATGAGTCCTCCATTTCCTGACAAGGAGCCTAGGCCTTGGACAGGTTCACAAGTGAGCATGAAAAGCCAATTGATTAATTTAAGTCCTGCTCAGATCTGCTTCATAGAGGTCTCCATCAGTGTACAGAAGAAAAATAACTGGGAACTTAACAGTGGCACAGAGCTTCTGTACTGTCCCTGCAAGGCCTCTTTGTTCTAGTCAAACAACTCAACTTTTGTTCATGTAAAGTTCTTGGACTAGCGATGTATTAATTATTCAAATAATTAATGATGACAGGGTTTCTAAAAACTCAATGGAGGTGTCTTAGATGTCATTAATTAAGGAAAATATTTATTGGATGCTTATCATATGCAGGTGTGTTGTGAGCTGCTGAGAATTCAGATGAATATGACATTGTCTGCTGGGGAGTAGGAACCCGCTGCTGAAGAGCTCATCCACAGAGCATGTGCGGCTCAGCCAGCACAAAACCAAGCCGTTGGCTGTTCTATCATAAACATTTAATTTTAAATTCTGAGAGAAAGGAATTATTTTTCCTTTAAAGTCAAAACAGTGCTGCACAGAATGACAGCAGTTCTAGAAGGAGAAGACAGGGATGATAATGCCTAGGAACGCAATGTCGCAGTAGGGGACAGCAGGAGGAAAACACGGTGGGTGGCATGGCTGTCCTCCCACCCTCTGAGGGTCATCTGAGGAAGAGCATTGGTCATGTGTGCTGGCCTCACACCTCTGGAAGTGCCTTGGTCTTGTTTTGCTTTTTGGTCACCAGAGCTGCAACATTGAAGCAAATACCTGTTTACAAGGATGGTTTTTGCAAGTACCTTATAGTTTCCAACTCTGGAGCAAGCTTTCTCCCATCCCACAGTTTATGCAGAAGCCAGGTGTTTCTGGATAGGAATACAGGTACATTTCCAAAAGAGGAAGACATTGTACCTGCCAAGCTCTGAGATCCCTTCCCCTCTAGTGGTTTGTCCTTCCAGCTCTTTGGGTGGAATATAGTATGTCAGGAACCTGTGTCCCCCTGGGAGGTGTTTGAGTTGGAAAGGAGATATGTAATGGTAATATTATTGTTACACGATGGTAATTATTGTTCATTTATTTTTCACAGACACCCTATTTCTCTGAATACTTCACATTAGATCAGTTAAAGCAATGAAACAATAATATGGTTTACTGAAAGAAGCCATTAAAACACTTTTATCATAGACCATAAAAGATGGATTTTCATACACGATTTCTATTTTAAGAGTAGAGACAGAATTTCCTTGAGAATGAGGATGGCTAAGTAGTAGAACACCCTGTTATAAATGAAATCAAATCAGCATGGCTGCGACCGTACCCTCTCACAGGAGGTGATAGGGAAGTTGTGATAAAATGAACCATTCTGTCCCAATTGATGTTACCAAAAGGAAACATAGTATGAAGAGATTTTAATCAGAGATTTGAAAATATTTTAAAGGAGCCACAAAGAATATGATTCTTTTCTCCTACAAAGTGAGTTTAGGGATCAAGATAAGATGTCAGAACACACATAACTGGTGCAAAATTAAATTTTTGCCTTTGTGGTTTTAAGAAGCCACTCACAGGAGTGTGAGCTCAGCCATATTGAACTTCATAAGCACTGTACCGCTAATAGAAAAGAAGGGCAGGCATCCTAAGTGAGGTGTCTCCTCTCCCACATGTTGTCACCAGATTCCCACTCTATTATTGCCCATGCAGCCCGTTGGGTAGCCCATAGTGGGCTCTCAGAAAGGGAAAGCTATTCTCAAACAAACATAGCTGTTCTCTCCATTTGTATGGCTTTCATCTGATCTCCTGAGAACGCATAGGTTCTTTCTAGAAGTCCAGAAAATCTTACCAACCTGTCTATGCTGAGCCGCTGCAGTTCTTTTATTTGGTTTGACAGCACATTGACATAAAGTCGGCTGATTAGTGCCAAATGTGCCTCTCAACCCTTCACAACCAAATAATCAAATTAGCAGGTCCCAGTAAGGGAGTGTATTTGAAACCCAAATAAACAGCCATCTTTGGCTGTGGCTTGTATGACATGGACAGTTCCCCAGTTGGATGGGGAAGGCACTTTGTTCTCGGCGATGTGAAGGAGTTAGAGTTGGAGAGAATTATGTGAAGACCAAGCCCAATTCTCTTTCAGAGCCACAAGAAGAGAATTTTTAAAATTTATGTTGCTGCACTCACCCCAGATCTAACAAAGTAGAGTCTTTAGGCTTGAGTCTGGCAGACTGCCTTTTTGCTTCTGCTCCAGGGAACAGAGATGTGGTCTTATATTTGTACTTTACAGAGGTCTGGAAAGACTGAAGATTGTATATCCTGAATAAATTGGGATTAATTGAATTGAATAACTTGTACAAGAGCTGGTTAGTGATAGAGTTAGGATCAAAACCCTTTATTCCAGTTTTCTTTTTGCACTGTTACCTACAGCTCTGGCCAGCATCGTTAGGAAGTATTTTTAATTCATGCTAATTGAGGAACAAAGAGTGATCAGAAGTACCTGTTTTAGGTGAATGCATGCACACACAGACACACCCATCATGTTTGGTCTTTCTAACAACCTGTGCCACATCTTTCTCCATCTTCACCCTTCAACATTTTAATCATCTCCTTGGTACAGTTGAAGGTGGTCTTCTCATGGCTGTTTAACTCAGTTAGCTCTTAGGGGTTATCTGTTTCCAAAGGCTGTTAACCATAGAGGGGTGGGTGGTTACCCATCTACCATCTTCCATTCTGTTCCTGTTTCTGAGTCTGGTGGGACCATCATGGTGTAGACTGCTTACATCAAGGTTGTTTTGTCTGGTCATCTTCTCTTTTGCCTCTGTGTGGAATCTATGTTATGATTGATCCTTGTATCAACTTGGTGAATCTAGAGGTTTGGCTAAGTGACTCAGCTTCTTGGGGTGGGAAGGACATGCTCTTATCCTTCTGGGATGCTGTTCACTGTGTCAATTTGAGAAGTTTAGAAGGTTGACTATGTGACTCGGAGCCAGGGTGCTTACTTTGTATTCATCCTGAGCCTGGGCAAGAGGAGGGCATGGAGATTATGAGTGCTACCCCCCCCCGTGGGTGGGCGTAGCCTGCTTACAATATAAGGGAGGGAAAGAGGCTTGCTTTTCTCTGCCACTCCTCCTTTTTGCTCTTTTTGCTTTGCTGTTTTCTGCTGCCATGAGCTGTTGCCCTCTGCCATGGGCCACTCTGCCTTGGAGCCAGCTGAGTATGGACTGAAACCTCCACAAACTGTGAGCTAAATAAACCTTTCCTTCCTTCATTTTGGGTATCACGTATTTTGTCTCAGCAATGAAATAAAAGTAACTGAGACAACCTATAGCTGTAGTCATCCTACGGTTACCTGATTTCTCTTGCTGACTCGGAGGTAAACGCTGTGCAGAGTGGGGAGGAATCACAGTGAGCCAGGAAGATGTAAAACTTGGCAATTAAGCCAGGAATGGTAGCTATACCTGTCATCCCCAGCATCCTGAGAGACTGAGGCTGGAGGATTTCAAATATGAGCCCAGCCTCGGCAACTTGGTGATTTAATAAGACCCTGTCTCAAAATAAAACATAAAAAGGGCTAGGGATGTATGCTAGTGGGAATACCCTGGGTTCAATCACCAGAACAAAAATAAAGACAAAAAATAAAAGAAAGAAATAAAGACAAAACTGAGATGCATGAGATACAGTGGAGAGGTACCCATGGAAGAGCAGCTGAATGGAGATCTGGATGAAATGAAGGCACATTGTCCCTGCAGGCTCTGTAATCACTGGCCTTTGTATTAGCAATAAATATTAGCAGGGTAGCTATCCCTGGCACTACAATGTGGTGGAAGAGTCAAATTCTGTGTTCAAAAAACCAGTTGTGAATAGTCTCCATTTTCATCTGTGGTAAAGGCACACTTTTATGATACACTAAGGATAACTTTATACTAGGCTTTAAAAGTGTATTAACAACTGGGGGATAAAACTCTTGCATTAAAGCAAGGCATAAAGAGATAGGGAGATCATTTAATAATGAAAGACCGACAAGTGATCTTACATTTGTAGCAGATTGCCAGTTCCAATCTTCTGCTAACAGAAGGACTGTTCTTGTCTCTGTTCCATCTGGCTAGTTACAATTCATCCTGTAGTTCATTCATTCATTCATGCATCTAACTAGTCACTGTGTGTGCATTCAGCAGAAGGAATCAGGGAGCTGACACCTGTTGGGATGCAACACCAGGGGCTTTGAGTGTGGAGATGAGGCTGGCCTGGGGTAGCCGGGTCTGGAAGCCTGGTGGCTTTACTTGCTGCTCCTATAATTGGGTGTGTTTGGTCTTTGGTTTTAAAACAATGATATCCTGTCGTACACAGGCTTTCTCTTCATCACTGTGTAGGAATCTTTCCTTATCAGAAATAAAGCAATTTTCACCTTTTGTAGGGTCCAGAGATTATTCCACAGCATGGATGGAACTTATTTATTTGAGTGCTCCCCTAATTCGGGCATTTAGCTTGTTTCTAGCTGTTTTGCCACTGCAATTGTCAATGAAATATCCTTGCATCTTGTTATGGTTTGTATCTGCATGTCCCCCCAAATCCTTATGCAGTTATGGGGTGGCTTTTAGAGTTTATGACTAATCCATGATCCAGTGCTGGGATTATGAATGTGAGAGCTATACCCATCCTAAGGCGAATAGTTTGCTGGGATTATGGGTTTGAGAGCTATACCCACCTTAGGGCAGATAGTTTGTGTATGTAAGGAAGAGAAACAGGCAGCTGGTCGCCATTCCGCCCTTCTTGCACTTGTTGCTTTGCTGTATACCACCGCCATGAACTGTAGCCCTCTGCCATGTGCCATGGTGCCTCAGAAGCAGCCAAGTATGTACTGAAACCTCCAAAAACTGTAAGCTAAATAAACCCTTCCTTCCTTTATTTTGGATGTTGGGTATTTTGTCTCAGCAGTGATAAAAAAGTAGCCAAGACACATCTATAGCCTTCTGTCCTTAAGGCATAAAGTGAGCATGTCTATTAGTGTATTTGGATGTTTTCCCTTTTTAATTTCTGCCTCTAAAACTTTCTCCTTGGGGCTGGGAATATAGCTCAGTGGAATAAGCGCTTGCCTAGCAAGTGCAGGGTCCTGAGTTCGATCCCCAGTACCACTAAATAAATAAATAAATAAATAAAACTTTCTCCTCTGTGAATTGTCTACTTATATCCTTTGCTCAAAATTTTCTTTTCAGTTGTCTTAAAAATTTTCTTTTCAGTTGTTCTTAAAAATCAGCTTCAATTACCTTTTGTGTATCACATGGGAAAAAAGATGTTAAATGACAAATTTGAACTAAGGAACCAAAATACTACAGGTCTGGGACGCTGGTGTGAGTGGCCAGGTTAAGCAAGCACTACAAAGTTATTTCATGATGTAGTTTTCTCAATCAGACTGCCGATTTAAGTGTGGGTGTGTTGAAGGAGAAAATATTCCGAAAAGAGTTTCTTTGGGGAAAGCTCTGGGACTCCCTTCATCTTAGTTTAGGAAGAAGGATTTCAGTGGGCTGCTTGAACAATATGAGGTTTGCATTTGTCATTTTGCTTTGGGAATTGTATGGTATTTGACGCCTATGTGAAAAATTGCAAGGCGCAGACCGGGTTCTGTGATACAGATGCAGATTCAGAGAGGCTGGAGGGAGGGTGTGTGTTTGTCTTAGATATGGTCTATAGTTCCAGAGCTGTCAAAGCAAAAATGTGTGAATATTTCTAACAGGCCTTCTAAATAGATAAAGAGAGAACAGACCCAGAGCTTGAGATGTTGGAAGTGTTAATGCAGCATCGGAAGAGTTGAATGGACCCCAAGAAAACTGCATCCCAGGGTACAACTGGTGGAAAATGTCCTTCTGTTCAAGGATGAGCATTAGAACATTGCTGGCAGGGGCCTCTGCAGGACTCTTGAAAATACTCAACATTTGTCAAGTCTATCTTTCATATATTGATTTTAAATTTAGCTTTTAATTTTGAGATAATCATAGACTCACATTTAGTTCTAAGAAATAATAGATTCCTTACATAGTTTCTTCTGATGCTAACATCTCAAAAAGCTACAGTACAATATCACAGCCAGAATACTGACATTGCTACAATCAGGGTGCAGAATATTTCCTTCAAAACAAAAATCTCTCGTGCTGTCCTTTGTAGTCATCCTCACCTCTCTCTTGCCTTGATTCCCTCCCTAGCACTGATCTGTGCTCCATTTCTGTATTGTCATCTCAGTGATGTTTTATGAATGGCATCAAAAAGCATTGAGTTTGGCTTTTCCTCACTTAGCATAGTTCTCATAATTCTCTAGACCATTTCACTCATTAACAGTTATTACTCTGTGTTGTTGAGCAGTATTCTGTGTGGATAGGCCACCGTGTATTTAACCTTTCACCTGTTGAGTATCTGGATCATCTCCAGCATGTAGCTCTTAGGAATAAAGCTGCTATAAAATTTCATGTACAAATTTTATGTGGGCTAAGTTTTCATTTCTCTGAGATAAATATCTAGAAACATCATTGCTGGGTCATATGGTCATATAGTTGCTCGTTTAATGTTTTTAAAGGAGTTACCTGTTTTCTAGAATTCCCACCAGCAATATTCTAGTGATCTGATTTTTTTACATCTTTTCCAGCATTTGACATTGTCACCTGTTTTTCTTTTAGTGATTCGGATAGATAAGTAGTGATCTATTATTGTGCTTTTACCTAATGATAGTCTAATTAGATTTTCCTTAATTTGATTTTCCCTAATAGTCAATAATGAGAACAACTTCTTGTGTGTTTAATCTATATCTCTTCTTTGGCAAAATGTCTATGTGTTTTGCTCATATTCTAATTGGATTGTTTGCTTTCTTACTGCTGAATTTGTGAGTTGTAATGTATGCTAGACTGGTCCTTTGCAAATGGCGCCCACTCACTGAAGCAGTTATTATTTTATCATCTTAATAGCTCTTTCATGGAGAAATTAAAAATTTTTTTTGATAAAGTTTCCCTAGTTATCAATTTTTTCTTTTATGGGTTGTGCTTTTGGTGTTGAATATAACAACTCTTTTCCTAGCCATGATTCTGGGAGATTTTCTATTTTCTTCTAAGAGTTGTAAAGTTTATGTTTTACATATAAGTTCACATTCCATTTTGAGTTAATTTTCATGCAGTGTGTGAGAATTAAATATCCTACTGCTTGTGCACTATTTCTTGGAGAGCCTGTATTTTTCTCCACTGAATTGCTTTGGAACCTTTACCCAACTCAGTAGCACTTTTGTGCAGATGTATTTCTTAGTTCTTTACACTCTTCTATTGATCTGCGTACCTGTCCCTCTGCAAATATTAAGCAGCCTTGACAGCTGTAGCTGTATAGTAAATAGGTAGGCTTATTTTTTCACTTTAGTCTTCCTTTTCAAAAAATTTTAAAACTCCTCTAGTTTTTATGCTTTTCCATATAATTTTTAGAATAATCTTATCTGTATCTATAAAAGAATAATCTCATCTCTATTTGTATCTTGCTGAGGTTTTAATTAGAGTTCAGTTTAAATTTATGTTCACCTGGGGAGAATTGACATATTTATTGTGCTGAGTTGTTCAACTTGTAAACATGGTATATCTCTGTTGAAGAGACCTCCCTTAATTTCCTTCATCCCTGTGTGTACATCAGCATTTCGGCATATAAGTGCAAGGCAAGTTGTGTTAGGTTTGCACCTATGTGTTTTAGTTTACTGAGTGATCATAAATGATATTCTAGCATTAATTCTGGTGTCCATTGAAAGTTATAGAAATATGATTAATTTTTAAGTGTATCATGTGTGACCTTGATGAACTTGTTTATTAGTTCTAAGAGTTTTTAAAAATCCTTCAGATTTTTCTATGTAGACAATCACGTCATCTAAAAACAAGGGCAGTTTTATTTTTTCTTCATCTGTGCCCTTTTTATTTCATTGTATTGTTTCATCATACTGGATCCTTAGTTTAATACTAATCTCATGGGGAAAGCATTCAATCTGTGTGTACTTGGCGTAATGTTAACTGTGGCTGTGTTCCTTTACCGACCTGAGAAAGTTATCATCTAGTCCACTGACTATCATAACTGAATGCATTCAAAAGGCTTCATTTCCTTTCTGCTCGACTCCCCTTAACTAGTCTTTAAGTAATGTAACTGTCTGAACACAAATTAGAACATTGAGTATGGAGTTTACAGTGTGGGTAGATGTAACCCATTTACCAATTTAGTATCATAGCTGGGAGCATGTTAAAGTGACCTATGCGGATACAAGAGTTCTACATTTCACACAAAATGATAAAAAGTTAACTGTAAGTAGGACATGTAAAGTTAAGGAAATATAACAAAATAGTAGAATGAAGCTAAACTTATCAATAGTTAAATTAATGTTAAGTCATTAGTCACTCCACTGAACAGACTGTTGCAGAAGGCACTATTATAGGCCCTACTGTAAACCACAGAGAAGTCCTAGCTTTGTTCTTACATTCCGTTTTCCCTGTCCTAGGCTGTGTTTGAATATATGTGGGACGTGATGTGCTTTTGCAATATAAAGGCCAATTTCATCCTACAGCTCAGGGATTTTCCTACCTTTGTTCTCATTCAGTGCTGAGAATTGAACCCAGGGCCTTGAACATGCCCCGTGAGTATGTTCCTTCTGAGGTACACACTGATCCCCTTTTATTTTTACATTAATTTCTGTCATCATTTAATTCCCGCCTCTCTTCTAGGTGAGATTGTTTTTTTCTGTTATTTTTATTTGCATGTTCGGCCTCCTGAATTTATCTCTCAACTCATTTATCTTTCTCTTCTGATTTCCATTTCTTTATGTGTTTGCTTTGAGACTGTTCTTCTACTCCATTTTACAGTTCACTGCCTTGGTTCTCCACAGGTACCCCTTCTTCAATTGGTCGCCCAGATATTTTAGCTTTTTAGGGTTTTTGTGTTTTGGTTACAAACACTTGTTGATTAATTTCTTGTGTGGGGGTTATATTTTTAGAGAATATTCCGAGAAGTACATCTTCCTCCTCTTATTTCTGTGTTCTATTGGATGGGTTGCAATTTCCCCAAGTGTGTCCAGTGGGGCTCCAAGCCAGCTGGGAAGTACCTTCAACGAGAGAGCCCATGAACCATGGAGTTGATGGCCACTTATGTATGGCTGGCAGAAGAGTAGCAAGCAGGTCTTCTACCGTAACTCAAGTGGCAGAAGCCCAGCCTCCAGGTTGGGATAGGACAGTGTTCATCGATAGGCCTGTGGCACAGGAAAGAGATAAGAGCCTGTACGGGGCAGCCTCTCCTTAGCTCTCCTGCATCGCCCTCCCTAGAGGCCCAGCCTATGAGTTCATCCTCTCTTCCCAGGCCCTAGCAGCTTCCAGGCACAGGGGAGGAATATGGGTTAGAATTGGGAGGTGATAGAAGCTAAAAAATGCCATCTCTAGAGGACTGTCCTTTTGTCACAAATACAACCATTTCTATTTTAGGCTTTTGGTGAATCTTCAGAATCTATTCTTTTTGTCAGTCTTAAATAAGAAATACTTCAAGTGCACAAGAGAGACACAAAGAGAAGGTGGTAAGACAGTGAAAAGATGTCTCAGTTCTGTTTTTCAAGACTCAGTACATGAATTTAAAAAAATCTTGGTGACGCCAGACTTTTTCTTACTTTTTTGTGTTTACTGGGGCATGTTGAATATGTTATCTTTCCTGAAATTCTGTAGTGTTTACTCTGCATAACAATCACTTGAAAAATAATGGTATCAAAACAATGAGAAAAGCTGACATTTATTAATGACTTGAGTAATTATTTTACTATTTATTAATTGAATGCTATCATGCATGTGTCTGCCTCTCACTTGTCCTATGATGAAAATATTAGTATTCTTTTTACATGTAATTAAATATTTTTTTTAACTTGTATGTCTGGTCAAAGTTTCCTTTTGGGTCTTTTAATTTCTTCATGTCACTGGGACCTGTTTCCATGTACAAAATAGCTATTTAATAAATAATAAGTTTTAATAGTGATGAGAATAGCTGATAAGTCAGTGCGTACCATCTTTCTTTTTCTAGTAATTACAGCATGCCCTTCCTCCTGCTATTTGCTGGCGGGGAGAAATAGCCAGGAAGAAGACACAACCTGTGTTCTTGACAGGTGTCTTGAACTGAAGAGCTAAATCTTCCCCTCTCATCTCTTACCTCTTAACGAACTCAAATATTTTAGAGAAATTCCTGTTAAACAAAAGGACAATTATACAATTCTACTTATAGAAAAGAGAATCTTATTTGTTTTATTGTAGAAATACTATTTTCTACTTAGGAGTGAACTATTAAGACTCACCAGTGATACAGAAATTATTAATAAGGAAAAAAGTAAAGAAAATTGCAAATAGCACTAAATATTCTACCTCGTTTCTAAAAATCAAGCCTTTATTTTTAAAAAGTGCCTTAGAAAATGAAAATACAACTCATGATTCAGTGATCTTAAAACTTCCTTTTAAATTACACGGTTAGTTATTTGATGACTTGTAATTTTGAATATTTGATTAATTAGCTATCTGACTCTAATATCCTGGGCATGCACAATTTCAGAAGTCTTAAACATTAGGTTTTGGAAAATACCGAAGCTCTCACATTTACAGGTAAAACGGTAAACAATCCCCCTTGATCGCCAGTCAGCCCACTGCCCCCTTCACATTCCCTTTCCTGTAGCTGGGGCTGCAAATTGAAAACTCCAAGCCGCACTTGTCCACGGGATTTTGGTTTGATCTGCTTGCAGGAGGCGCCCTGCATGCAAAGTCAGAGGAAACCCTTGGCCACTTCGGTCGCTGGACAAGCAGCATTAGTGGTAAACACAGCTGCGTCGACAGAGCGGTGGACTCTGAGCCCCCAAATCGGCAAGTGTGTGCCCAGTGCTGGAAGATGGGGCCAATTTCTGTCGCAGCAGCAGAAACTACCGTTAGAGCTTTGGCAGATTCAGACAGAGGCGCAGTTCCTAGGCCCTGGGCACCAGCGTCGCCCCTTTGCCCCATCAGCTATTTCAAAATGGTGGCAGCCAGTTCTTGTTAAAATTCCATTTCAACACTTTTGTTACCAATCAGTGGGTTTGAAATTATCAGAAAGTATTCTGCCTTCCTGCCTAGAAACTCATTTTCAGATAATAAGACTCTTAGAGAAGGGCCTCGGTTACAATGACGTTGACTGAGTCAAGTTAGAAAAACAGAAAAATGTTTTCATAACTTTGGCAGATGGAACCAAGGGCCTGTACAGCTATACTTGTCAGAAATTCCTTCTGGGTAAACCTGTTCCATCGAGGCAGTTTCTATTTCTTACAGTGCCGCTCTTCTTTTTGCATCCTTTCTCATGTGGTGTTTGTCCTGTCTTCCACGGAGGCCGTCTGCTGTGAGTCCCCTGACCAGCTCACAGCTCACAGCCCAAGCAAACAGAGACACAGAGAAAATACTGTATTGTATCAGTTTCTTATTATAGCAAGGATGTCCAGTGGATAGCTGTCTCGCTAGACAATGCTTTCTAAGCATTGAATCTTTAATGTGGAATTAAAACCTTTTCCCTGCAAAAGCCCTTAAGGCATCAGTAGATATTTTTGATCTGATTCTTTTCCATGTCAGTGGGTGCCACAGGACTGTGTTAGCAGAAGTAAATTTGAAATTAACCTGAGTGAGCTAAGAGCAGTGGGATTATCTGTGTGTGGGTAGCTCTCTGATGCCCCAGGGAAAACCAGAAAGGTGCCTCTGGTAGCCTTCTTTTAATTGTTTATTCATTCTTTCATTTCAACCAGCTTTCACCGATCATTACATGTACCAGGTACACGGGCATTATGAAGACAGAAAGATGAAAACAGCATGTCATAGCAACTGAGAGCTCAGCCACTCTGTCCCAAGGAGCTCTGGGGCTCTGGGAGAGTGCAAAGGCAACTTAGGGCTCAGTTTCCTCATCTGCAGGGCAGGGAAAAACATGGTACATGCAGCAAGGAGTCCTGCCCCGTCCGCATAAAGGTGGAACATTTTATGCCCCTGCATCCCGCAGTGCCTCACTGCAGCACTGCCTCGTAGACTGTGGGGTTCACACAGCTCCCTCCTTTCTCTCCCTTGGGTCTGGAGTGTCCAGATGCTTCTTTGTATTTTTCAGATTCACAGCTTTTCTCCTGAGCTTTCAGATCTGTTTTGTGTTTTCAGTGTATTTAAGATTATGTGCATTTCTGTTTACGGTATGTTTAAGCCCAGAGATCATAGTACTCGTAATTTGTACCTTGCTTTTATGCCCTCAGCATTATTCTTGTCTATGGTAATGATGTTTCCATAGAGCTCTGGTGAGCAAATTCTTTTTATTAATACAGATATTTGGTATAAAAACCAGTTTAATGTAAGGTACTGCTTATAACCTTTATAAAAAGTCATCTGATGTATCCAAATTAAAATGAAAACCAATATAATCATTATATCTGGTATGAACTCAACTTTTGCTTGTTTGCCTCTTCCCATTGCTGGGTGTACTATGGGATTATGGGATTGCCAAGTAGGACATAGGTAAATGTCAGTGGCAGTGACAAGGTGAGTGCTGTACATATTCGAAGCTTCTCTAAATAGTCTTTAAAATAATAAAAGAATGGATGAAAGCTTCTGGGACCATTTATAGGACACTACTCATTTTCTATATTAGAATAAATGTCCTTCCTATAATGTGGGCCGTGGTTATGGATTTTTGGAGGCATCTGGTATCATCTGATTTGGTAAAATGACGGTGTCCCTGTGTGTTGATTTGTGCATTCAGGCCCTCGCAGACACAGTGCGCCTGAAAGCAGAGCCTGAGGAGAGGCTTGTAATCGGGGATGTGTACAGCTCGTGGGCTTGGACATGAGGAGGGAGAGGGAGATTGCACGGCAGGGAAGACGTGCTGATGTGGCTCTGCTGTGGGTGGCTGGGTCTTGATGTCCCTGGGACCTTAGTGCCAGCCTCGAGGATGCTCCTCAGAATTGTCTGCCTCAGAGAGAAAGGGAGAAATGTTTTTTCTCTCCAGACTTTATGGGGGTGGTGTTGCCTCCAGGGCAACGTGGCCCCCACATTGCCTGGAGTGTGTATGTGGACTGGAAGGCACCCAAGGCTCACACCTCACAGGTAAAGAGGCATCTTTAGGTATGAATAGGCAGAGCCTCTGAGGAACTGTCTGCTGGTGGTGGCAGGCCTGGAGGATGAGGCTGGGGAGGCTGGTGCGGGAGTTCAGGGCCTGGCATAGGACCTGTGCTCAGCCATAAAAAAGGAATTCAGTCAAATAGGACAGAGATTATTCATAAGGAAAATGATCCTGTTTGAAGATTGTGTGCTTTCCTTGACTGCTAATATCTGTATTTCCATCCTTGGTATAAAGACGAGTTTCAGAGTTGAAGAGATCATTGAGTTACTTAATTAAATATAATAAATCTGATGTTTTAACAGTAGGTGGGGTGATGAATGTTCCATTCCTGAATCCATTCTCACTTGGACCTCACCCCTGGGGCTTTTCATTCTTATGTTTATAAATTATGAACTCAGTGGATCCAATATTTTGCTGCTGGTGGGCATCTAATACATTTAGACTTACTTGCTTTAAGCAAATACTCTTGATACCAATTAGGACAAATATCCTTTGTCACAGTTGACATTTTCAGACTTACTCTTCAGTTTTGTGATCATAGGATTATTAAAAGCATGCAAATATGTGACTGCAAAACCTTCACAAATTTAAACAACAAATTATAAAAATAAAAGGAGAGTAAAAAAATGAAAACATGGTGGGTACAAGAAATGTCTTTTAAGATCTGTAGAAGAGTGGATTTGGCATTGAGGATAAGGGTGTATGCCTCAGGAAAGACCTTCCAGGTCACTTTGACTTTTGTGCCATTCGATGGCTTCCTGTTGCTTAGATCAAGCCCCACAAGCAGATACCTGTCCAACTTTCCAAACCTGTTCCCTGGAACTTGCTTTCAGGATCTCTCCTTTCCCATCCACCTGACTGGGGTGCTTTCAAAACATTAAGTCACTTTGTTTATGTAAAATCTATATGTCCCAATGTTACCCATGTTTTACAGATGAGGAAACAGGTTTGCATAGGTTGGGAGCTACTTGCCTCAGATTATCAGCTAGTAAATGGTGGAACCAAAGTTTGATCTGGCTCCCAGCTCTGGGCTCTTTGCTATTACATCTCTGGCTTCTGACTATTCCAAACTTGCCTTGACATATTCCAGTGTGGTTTTCCTTATATAGAACATATACCTCCCTCCTTTCTGCCTCTTTCAATCCCACTGGTCTTTTAAACTGAAGCTGCTATGCTGTCTTCCCCAAAGCTTCCTATGGCTATAGCGGTTCTCAGTCATCTCTTCTTTGGGTCTATCAGGTACTGTTAGCCAGTAGAATTCACTGGGTACCTGCACCTGCTGCCTTAACTGGAAATCGCATGTGCGTTTCCTTTAGTCTTGATGTACCCTCACTGAAGATAGACCAGAATTCTGTTTTGCTCTTAGAAATACATAGCTTTTACTTTGTAGCAGAGTTGATGACAGGAGACCAGCATTCTACAGTAGGACCCCAGAGGGCAGAGACCTCTTCATTACCTCTTTGGGTCTCCTGTATCACCTAACACCACCACCTGTGCTTTGTACAATTTAGTACCTATGGATTTGAACTAAATTTAAGAATTGGGATGATTCTAGCTGCCATAACTTCACTGCTGTTATGCATTAAAATGAAAAATTAATGTACAATCCATAGCCAAAATAAATATAGGTTAGCAATGTTAATACCAGATATGACAGGTAATTTCAAAAGTGTGAAGAATGACGGTGTCATCCTGGAAAGGTCTTTCTACTCTTCATTTACACGTAGACAGTTGTATTTTCATAGCAAGTGTCCAGGGATCACATCATAATATCAATTATATAGTTAGAAATGTAAGTGAAAATATGCCTTCTCTCACACAAACTGACAATAGCTTTTCCAGAGGCAAAAGTGGAGAGTAGTTGAAATAAACAAAGGGCTTTTCTTGTCCACTTCCTTCTGTCTCCTCCTTGTTCAAAAGTTGAAATGTGCTCGAGTATGTCCAAAGGTTAATATGTTGGTGGGTCCAGTTTGCTTCTCTTTGACATCAGCACCCAAAACGTAAAGGACAGCAGGCTCCTTGAGAAAGTGGCACTGGATTGGAGAGGGTATTTTCTTCACATTGAGGTACTAGAAATTCCCTACTCTATTCTGGTCAGAATCTTAGCCCTGCCTCTCCTCATCCAGCTTAATGTGTTTATGGAATTCAATTTGTTGAGATTAGCTATGGAATTCATCATCGTAGGCTCTTCCTTGGATGGGAGGTACAGGGTACCACAGTGCTGTTCTCTTAAACCACCCTTTCCTCCCCAGTGCTGTGCTAAGGATTGAACACTGGGCTAGAGCTCTTGGATGCTGAGCAAGTCCTCTACCACTGAGCTGGCCCCTTGGCTTTCTTTTGTTTCTGCTTTGCATTTCCTTTGTGGTTCCCTAGAGAGATCTACAGGCAGAGGCTGCTCAGGTCACCTCACTTATGTGGCATTTGTGGGATTGGTGAAGGTATGTTTCAGGGCAGGAATGGGGTGGAGGGTATGTGTGTGAGGTGCGGGTTGGGGGATGATCTCTTCTGTATCCCTAAACCCCGGCTCTTGCCAGGTACCTGCTCCAGTCATAGTGTAGATATTAGTGAAACTCACAGGTATATAGATGTCTGGATGAATATTTCTACTAGGAAAATTCAACTCAAAAATGAAAATGGAAAGACAAGGAGCAGAGGGAACACAGACCATCAGGACCATGGCTCTGAAGTCAGACCAGCCATGCGCAGGTCATGGGAGGTAAGGGTGGACAGGTAGCATTTGAAAACCATTTGCCCTGCCCTGATCATGCCATTGGAAATTTAAATTGGATCTCTGTTTCTGATTTTGCTGTCAAGATTTTATTTATTTATTTTTCAATTTTATTGAAAAAAGTAAAGTGAAATTTCACAACAAAGTAGTAGAATAACAGCAGTTAATACACTGAGTACTGTTATCTTTAAAGTAGTTACTCAGAGTACAAGATATGGGCACAAAAAATTCTCCAAATGATATTAGCATGAACCTTTCTTTTCAATGAACTAAGAGAAAGTAGTAGTGTAACTGTCCTGTATTTTGTTTTTTTCCTTTTCCCTTCCTTCCTTTCCTCTTTCTCCCATCCTAGTTCCTTCTTCCTTTTGAACAGTTTCTTCCCATTTCACAACATCTATGGTGCATTTTGGACCTTATTACTCTTTCAGTTCCTCATACTTCTCAGATGAAGACATACAAATGGAAAATAAGTATATGAAAAAAATGTTCAACATCATTCATCACTCAAGAGGTGCTCTCAAGATTTTAGAAGCAAGCTCATAGGATCTAGGACTACTGTAGCAGATATAGTCATAGCTCTTTGTATTCTTTTTTATTTTAAATATAAAGGAAGAAAGCATATTAACAAACAGACATCCATTTACAAAATAGCATAAGAACAATACAAACAGTACAGTTACAGACAAAGTGGTAGGAAATTAATGATGGTTGTTGTATTACATATTGATATCTTCAAAGTGGTTTCTCAGGAAAACAAATAGAATCATGCAGTAATGATCAGACAAGTAATCATTAACTGTTCCTTTCAGTAAAGGCATAGAAGACAGTAGTATGACTGTCAGCTATCCTGTATATACAAACATACATAATTTCCCCCTTTTTCCCTTCTCCTTTCCCACATCCCAGCTACCCTTTACTTTTGAGCATTTTCCTTTCATTTCACAATGTCTATCAGGTTCCTACACTAATGAGACAATACATTGATTATATATGACGGTCTGATTTATTTCACTTATGAGTATGATCTGCAGTTGTGATCATTTACCGATAAAAGCCTTGATTTATCTTTGTTTATAGCTGAGTAATACTCCATTACATAAAAGTACCACAGTTTTTTTATCCAGTCCTCAGTGGATGGACATTTGGGTCACTTCCACAATTTAGCAATTACAAATTGTGCCGCTATGAACATGGGTGCACATATATCGCTGTGGTATGATGTTCTCAGATCTTCTGGGAAAATAACCAGAAGAGGAATAGCTGGTCTGAATGGGACCTCTAGACCTAGTTTGCTGAGGAATCTCTAAAGCGATCTCCACGGTGGTTTCACCAGTCTGCATTCCCACCAGCAGTGCAGAAGAGTTCCTATTTCTCCACAGCCTCATCAGCATTTGTTATTGGTTGATTTCTTGATGCTGGCCAATCTTGCTGGGGTGAGGTGAAATTTCAGTGTTGTTTTAAAGTCATAGCTCTTTATATTACTTGTTTTATATCTAAACTTGAGACTTTTGTTCAGTTTGGTTCATGGACACTGTTTGACCTAATTCCTGTTTGTATTTTTACTAATAAAAGTTGAATAGGTCTATTTGAACTGGTTAGTGTCATTTAAAATGGGTTTTAGCTGAGTGTGCCATGGCACACCTAAAGTCCCAGCACTCAGGAGGCTGAGGCAGGAGGATTGCTGAGGGTTGAAGACCAGTCTGAACTACACACCAAGACCTTGTCTCAAAAAAAAGATATAATTGGGGGTTTTAGCCAAAAGAAACCATATGAGTGTCTATGAAATTATGGATGGATAAAGAAGGTAGTATATATATATATATAATGGAACACTGTTCAGCCATGAAAGAGTGGAATTCTTTCATTTGAGACAACATGCATAGAACTGGAGATCATTGTTAAGTGAAGTAAGAGGGCCACAGAAAGACAAATGTTACACAATCTCACTTTTATGTAGGAATCAGAGTTGGTCTCATAGAAGTTGAGAGAAGAATATCAGGTAGCAGAGGCTGGGGAAACTAGAGAGAGAGGGCAGAGAGAAATAGGAAAGTTTACCAACGGGTACTAAGTTATAGTTCGGGTCAAGAAGCTCCAGTGAGCTATTGTCCAGTATGGTGAATATATATTGCAATAATATATCACACATCTAAAAATCTAGAGGAAAAAAATTTGAAAGTTTTCACCTAAAAGAAAAGATAAATATTGGAGAGGAGTATGTTTTACCTGAATTAAAAATTATTCAGTGTATACATGTATTGAACATTATACGGTACCCCGCCTAAGTATACAACTTCTATGTTTTTATGTGCCAGTTAAAAACAAATTAAACTAAAAGCGTATTACCTATTTTTCAAACACAACATCATTGAAGATGGGGGTTTTTATTTAATGTGTACAGTGGATCCATGATTTTTTTCCTTTGACTTAAGATCACTCCACAAATAATGAATTCACAAGCTTGGCAGAAAGTAGGTTAGGTCTCCAATGTTTCCCATTCTTCTTTTTGGTGTTCTTACTTAACTTTTGATTTGTCTATTTCGAGTTTGCAAATGTGTCTTGATGTGGGGTGAAGTGTGTGTCACAGAGGAAGACAATGCTTTTGCTGGCATATTCGAACAGGTGTGAAGTTGAATGAAGAACAGTTTGCCCCGCCCACCCTAGATAACATGGCAAGACATTTCTTTAGGGCTAAATATAATGGTAGAGCAAGGCTGCAGTTGCTACTGTGAGCCACCCAGGCAAGTCTGGGAAGTCAATCAAGCTATTCTGCTTCCAGGGAGACTTTGTGAATAGGGATTTCCCTGAGTCACCACAATGAAGAAATGGAGAGAACCATTTCTTTTTCAGAGTACAGCCAAATTCTGAATTAAAGAAGGCAAGAGTTACTCTTTCTCTCCTGGCATCTTTCTTTGCCCACAACCCATCTATAACTGTTCTCTGGCATACATACATACACATACAGTGCTTTGACCCAAATACAAATCATTTTAAGGCACGTATTTGGAAATCTATGGCAGTTTCTGCAATGACATATCATATTGCTTTATCATGTAGTGAAAAATGAGAAGTAGTGGCCTATCATATATTTATAACATAGGCCCTTTGTGGGTGTGTTATTTGTGGTGGGTGAATATCAGTCCATAACTCCGATGGAGAAGAAATGTGACCTTATTCTGTAGCTCAATGTAAGGCTTTGATTTTGAGCTCTTTGTCGGATGGAGTGTGCAAAAAAGCTTTCCATCACCCCTTCCTGGGTTTGTACCTTCACATAGCTGACCAGGATCCAGTTAACTGTTCAAGGTAGTGGAAGGAGACCTGTCCTTGGTTCCATGTTGCTGTGAGATATTAGTCTGGTGCCCATGTCCTGTTCAGGTCCTGCTTTCTGCTGCTTGGTGTCATTTTTACAGTATGAAATTCTCTTACTTGTCTGCATAAATCCTGTCTGCTTAGACATATAAGACCACTGATCTCCCTTTTTTTGTTGTTGGGAAACCTGCAGTGCTTTCTTTTTTTTACTTCAAGTCTTGAAGAGTCCTTTCTTAGCCTTACAGAAATCCATCTTCCTATGTATTTGCTCAGTCATTTGTCTTTTGGCTTTCAGAGCTCTAAGGTAGGATTCTGCCACAGAGTTCACTCCCATCTGCCCTTGTATGCTAAACACGGACTCAAACGAGAAGGGGGTTGCTAGGACAGGGACAGAGGCAGAGGGCTGCCTCAGCAGAGGGACAGTGCCCTAAAGTATCATCTCTAGGATTTAGTCATGCATATTTCCTCATGAAAGGCTGTTCCAGAATATGAACTTCTCTTAAATCACCATTTTTAAACCATGTGAAACCAGCAAGTGTTCATCTGCACTATTCCCCATCAAGTAGATTATTTAGTATATAACAGATGCAAATTGTAAGCTATGCAATGAAATTACCTTTCTACTGTAAGTTTCTAAAGACAATTAACTTTAGGTGGCTGGCAAACCTACTGTGAAAAGAAGAGGATTGTTACATAATTATGTGAGGCCAATTTTTTTTTCTTTTTTCTAATAAGGCACTTCAAACTCTTCCTTTTAAATATATTCCTTGATTAATGTGAATTACATCTGCAGCGTGGCAAATATTTTTCAAAAACAAAGAATTTTCACAGAGGGAAATCAAATCAGAAGTAAATGGATGGGTGTGAAATCCTTTCATTGCTACAATAATAGGATAATTTATGTAATAGTTGGAGCATACAAACCTTTTAATGGCTTTTTTGAAATATAAAAGTGAAAAAAAATCAGTTATGCTCGTTACCTTCCTCACTGAATGTTTATTTGAAAAACTCCTTGTTCAGTTAATGTTCTCTTGAAAAATAATAGCAGCCCTGTCTGAAATGGAAAGAAGAATTGAATTCTTAGTGGTAAGAATTGAATTCTTAGTTTCTTCTCTGAAATTTTTGCACTTTGAGGAGGGATGTTTTCCTAGTTCTAAAGTTAATCTCTTTTTCTCCCAATAGTCTGATAATAGCTTGTAAAGTTACATCTTGCTTCAAATTATTAGCATGTCTACAAATCAGATGTCCAAACTTTCATCAGATTTCCTGTTTCTCCCCTAGATTTACCACTTTCCAGGCCCGCCTCACCTGACCTCTGAATGTCTGGGGTAGATCTGAGCTTTTTAGCTGAACTGTAGTGAGACGAAGTTTGTGAATTTGTCCGCTCTATCCCTGTGTGAATCTCTCTGTGGTCGGGAACCCAGCAGCAGGCAGACTGGCCGTAGTGCACAGGTCACCTCTTGGGTATTCTGAAGTCCTGTTCTCGTCTGCTCTCTCTGCCTTTCCCTCCTGGTATCCAGCATATCTTCCTAAATTACCATTTTTAAAAATGAAATTTCTCCTCCTTGTACCAGGGATCTAGAACCTGCAAAATCTGAGCACTCTCTGCTTATGTTTTATGCATACTATTTAGCACCTTTTTTTTTTTTTGACTTTTTTTTTGTGACAGGGTCTTGCTATGCAGTTCAGGCTGACCTTGAACTCATTTTGTAGCTCATGTTGGTCTCGAACTCAGAAAAATCCTCCGGCCTCAGCCTCCGGAGTCCTGGGATTATAGGCATGCATCACCACACCTGGCCACTCATTAGCATCTTTTGTGGTTCTTTCCCTTTCCTGAAAGGTAATTCCTCACTGCCTACCCAGAATAAAACCTTTGTATACTGTGCTTGGCTACGCTGAGTTCTAGGTTTCCTGATTGCCTATAATGTATTGAGCTAAAACATTGATCTCTGACTGTCTTGTTTTTTTTCTCAGTGGGTTGCTTTTAAAAATTAAAAGGTAACTAATGAATTTGGTGGTTGAAAAACATGGAATGTTTCCAGCTGAGGGAACAAGGAGACAGAGAGTGACCGACTCTGTCTGCAGTGATTAGGACGGTAGTGACAGAAGAAGAGACAGGAACATTTAGCCTCAGGACTCTAGGGCAGCCTAAGTGATAATCTGGAGAGTTTACCCTAATCTGAAGAAGTGCGTCTGGTGTGTGTGTGTGTGTGTGTGTGTGTATGCTTGTGTACAGGGCTTGGTATTTATGAAGGGAAGACAACTTGTATACAATCCCATCTTTTTATCAAGTTAATTATAGGTTTGCATCTAGATGTAAACAACAATGGAGCGAGATTCCACATAACCACTTTTCCATTACTGATGGCGTCTTGCAGAACTGTGGTCTTATATCACAACCGGGATATTGACACTGACTGAATCCTCCAGTCATACTTAGATGTCCCCAGTTTGATGTGTACTCCTTTTGGTGTGCGTGTGTGTTTCATTTTCATTTAAGTTTATCCAATATGCAGGCTCCTGTAGCCACAATCTCAGGCACAGCACAGAACAGTTTCTGTACAGCAACAACCTGCCTGCTTGGCCTTTGTGACCAAACTCACTCCATTACTCACGCGCTGTTCTACTCCTGCCTCAGGAAGCAGACAGCACGTCCTCCATTTTAAAATTTTGTCACTTAAAGATGTCATGTAAATGAAAGAATGTAGTGTGCCATCTTTTTATATTGGCTTCCTATTCTCAGCATAACCCTTGAGAGTCATCCTCAGTGGTAGGTCAATAGTTTATTTCTTTTTATTGCCTAGTGGTAGCCTGTGGCATGGAGATACCGGTGTTTGCTCAGTCTTTCACCTACTGAAGTACATTTGGTCTGTTTCCAGTTTCTGGCTATTACAAATAAAGCTGTTATGAATATCTATGTACAAGTTTTTATTTTTCTGGGATAAATGCCCAAATGTATAACTGAGTGGTCCTGTGGTAGTTGGATGTTTCACTTAATCTTTTAAACTCATTACTTAAAATGATTTTCTCATCCTATTTTCTTATATGGCAATGCAAAGTTTAGTTACTGGTGCAGTTATGGATCTGATAGTAATCCCTTGATAAAACCTTCTTACTTTTCTTATCTTCCCTCCTTCATAATAACTTTGAAATATACATCTCATTTTATACTTGCAGAAGATCCATAAGCTCGGTGATATTTTACAAGGAACAGAGACACAGAGAAGTCAAGTAATTTGGGCCACACAGAAGATTAAAAGCTTGTTCTAAAGCAAATCCCAAGACCACTAAGATAGAATTTTATATAGAAAGGTTGATCAAAAATGCAATGTGTTTATAAATAAAAATAATGTACATGACACATTGCCATAAATTGCCTTCAAAATTCTCCCCCTTTTCTTGACCACATATATCCCATTGCTCTCGCCACATTCTGAAGCAGATCTTGAAGTCCTCTTTCATGAGTGACTGTATGAGATGTGGTTAGAAAAATCTTGCAAATTCTACTGCAATTGCCATCTAGAGACAAGACACACTTGTCAAAATATTTCGGTGTGTTCTCATCTACTTTATTCACTGGATTAGGTGCCATGTGACTTCTGGCTTTCCTCAAAGCCTATATGCCCATCATCAGATGAATGGGTAAATAAAAAATGTAGTTTCTGTACACAATGGAGTACTATTCTGCCATTAAGAAAAATAAACTAGGGGCCAGGGATATGGCTCAGCAGTGCAGCGCCCATCTGGTAAGTGCAAAGTCCTGAGTTCAATTTCTGGTGCCACAAAAGAAAATAAAAGAGAAAAAGAAAGATAAACTTGAGGCATTTGTAGGAAAATGGACACAGCGTGACACTATAAGGTTAAGTGAATTAAATCAGACGTATAAACTTGTACATCTTATGGTTTCCCTTTTGTGAAAAATTTATTTGGAGGAGTGTTGTAGTGAGGCTTAACAAAGGAATGTATTTAATACAGGACTTATCACTTATAGGATCATTTCTAGGGTTATCATTATAGGTTTATCTTATAATAGTGACCAAAAAGTCAAATGCAGAAAAGTGCAGGAGATCGCTACAGACCCAAAGATTCCAAATGAGGGTCTGGGTCTCTTGACAATGTCCTGCATGAGTTCAGCTAAAGACCAAGAGCATAATGTCTTCCATGAGTCCAGCTGGAGGCCTAGAGCCCATGACAATGTCTCATGCAAGTCTGTATCAAGGATCTGCCCTGGGAAGGCCTAAAGGTCAGTGGTACAAGCTAGAAAGTCTGTGCTGGTGGGAATAAAGATCTTTGCCAGCAGGCTGGGGGACCTGCACTGGAGCCAGGAAGTGATGCTTTAAGCAAGGACCAGAGGTCCCCCAAAGAGGATGATAGCCATCCTCAGTAACAACATGCACTCGAGCTCCTCTGATGATGTGAATAGCTGAGTTCATATTGGGAAAACCAGCGTGTCAAGCTTCTCCAAGAGAATCAACAGCACCATCTTCCCCTCCAGTTCTTCTTTATGCTGTTGGCACCAGGTCTCAGTGGGCCTTACACTGATTCAGTCTAGTTGGGTCTTACAAGTTGACCAGTAGTTAATTGACCACAAGGAGAAAAAAGTGAAATAGAGGAGCTTATTGAGGAGTAAAAGAAAATTAATGGTATTAGATGTAAGTAACAGAAAATAATGAATGAGAAAAAGAAGAAAAAAGAGAAAACAGCACAAAGTCAAGGGGGAAAAAAAGAAAAAAAATGGAGAAAAAAATAGTCCTCTGATTCCCCTAAAAACCAATAGAAAAGGAAATAGGAAGAAAAAGAATGATTCCAACATTTTTTCTTCCTATATTTGAATGAGTGGTTTCTTTCTACAATCCACAATCTTAGAATCCAATAAGTTATTCTTCACCTAACTCTATAGCCTCTGATTTTGTGAGATGCTCCCCTTGCTCCAGAGGCCCCTCTGTCCATATTCCCCAGACTATGGCAACTATCCAAGCCTAGATGTGTCCTTACTAATAATAGTAGATGGGGAAATCAATCAGACCATTGGTCTTTGCTAGATGTAAGTCTTGGGGTTGGAGGTTCAGCTTTGCTGAACTTAATTCCAGCACTTTCAGAGCTATCAACCTCTGAAGCCACACTTGCTGGATCTGGTTTCTCACTGCAGAAGGCCAACCTCGTGTTCTTCCTAGCCTGAACTCAAATTTCTCAGGGTGTCTATGTCTAGCCTGTACTCTCTACATGGCTGTCCCTCACCAGTAACTGTGGGAAGATAACACAGGAAACCCTGAAGTGGAATCATTATGTAGTTCTGTGTCTCAGTCTTAAAACAATTAACTCCTTCTCAAAATGGTACCTGATTAAAACTCTCTGGCAACCATGATGGGTGCTGCACTGGTTTCTTCTCCAACACTAGCCTGTTGCAAAGGAGTCACTTTTACAGTAAACCTCAAGCTATTTTTGTAGTTTATAGTATCTATGGGCTCTTCATGGGACTAGAACTTACAACCTTGGTTATAATTTCTCCCTGGATCTGCCAACCCTCTAGGCTTACTTACTCTCAAAACTAGTCCGAAGAGGCAAAGAAGGTCATTGCACATTGGTTAAGTGAATAATTCAATAGAAAGAGATACACTAGCTATTATAAACATGTATGCAGCAAACAAAAGCATACCCAACTTCATATATGGGAAAATAAAGGATAAACATCAACAGAATTTTATAAGAGGTTCTCAATACCCTGCTGTAAAAAATAGATCAATTAGACAAAATCAACAAAGAAGTAACAGAGTTCAACCAAACCTTTAAGCAAATGGTCTTAATAGATATCCACAAAGTGATCCATCCAAGAATAGAATACACATTCTTCTCAGCAGCATATAGAACTTTCTCCAAAATAGATCACATACCAGCCAATAAAGCACACTTAAGTAAATGCAAAAGAGTCCTAATTATCTCGTGCATATAATCAGATCATAGTACAATGAACGCAAATATCAATGGCAAAAAACCCATATAAATTATGCATTACTTCAAAATTAAACAATACACTCTTGAATAATCAATGGGACACATAAGAAATCAAGGAAAAAATTGTATCTAATTTCTTGAATCAAATGATAAAGCCAGTACAATACATCAGAACTTTTGAGACACAATGGAAACAATCATAATGGGGAAGTTTATAGGTTTGAATGCTCACATCAGAAAAATGAAATGAATCCAAATAAACAACCTAATAATGCACCCAAAGGTCATAGAAAAATGGGAACCATTCAAATCCAGAGCTAATACAAGGCAGAAAATTATAAAGACTAGAGCCAAAATTAAAGGAACTGATACTAAAAAAGTCAGACAAAAAATCGACAAATCTCAAAGCTGGTTTGTTGGAAGAATACACAAATTAGACAAACTCTTAGTCTTACCAAAAAGTCAAAATAAAGAATAAAAATGAAAAAGAAAGCAAATACCCAAATCAAGACAATTAGAAATTAAGAAGGTGAAATCCCAACTGACATGGCAAAAATCCAGAAATTCAGCCAGAAGAAATGGATCTATCATGTATGTACGTATGTACGTATGTATGTACGTATGTATGTACGTATGTATGTATGTACGTATGTATGTACGTATGTATGTATGTACGTATGTATGTATGTATGTACGTATGTATGTATCATCTATCTACCTATCATCTATATCTTTCTCTATATATATCCAAGAAGACATAAAACTCTAAATAATCCAATAGCATGCAATGAAATTGAAGCAGTAATTAAAAATTTACCAAGTAAGAAAAGCTGAAGTCTTGAAGATTTACCTATGAATTCTATAACAACTTTAGGGAAGGTCTAACACCAGCGCTCCTCAAATTCTTTAATGAAATTGTAGGAAAAGAGAACTCCTAAAGTCATCCCTGCCAGCTAGCGTTACCCTCATTCAAACACCAGACAAGTATCTAACCCCTAACCCCCCAAACAACCCCAAAACTGAAACCAAACAACAGGCTAATTTCTTTCATGAACATAGATGCAAAAAATTTCTGAGCAAGATACTGGCAAATAGTATGCAGCAGCCCATCAAACAGTAAGCTTCTTCCTAGGGTTACAGAGAGAGTTCAACATAAACAAATTAATCAAAGAAATGTGTCACATAAACAGAAGCAAGGACAAAAAAAATCACAGGATTATCTCAGTAGACACATAAAAGAGCCTTCAACAAAAGCTAGCATCCATTCTAGATTTTAAAAAACTATAGAAAATTGATATAGAAAAACTATAGAAAATTGGTATCTCACCTTAATCTGATAAAAGCCATTTTTGACAAACCTACTGTCGACGTCATACTAGATGAGGAAAATATAAAAGCTGTTCCTCTAAAACCAAGAACAAGACTGGAATGCCCATTCTTGAATAATGTCCTTGAGATATTAGCCATTGCAACAAGGCAAGAGAGAGAAATAAAAGAGATATGTATAGGAAGGGAAGAAGTCAGATTACCATTATTTTCATGTGACATGACCATCTATATGAGATCCAAAATTTTCCACCAAAAGACTTTTAGAATTAATAACTAAATTTAGCAATGTATTAAGAGGCAAAATCAACACACAGAAATCAATACTGCTCCTATAAATCAATAATAAGTTCAGAGAAAAACAAATTAGGAAAAAATACCATTCACAATAATATCAAGAAAAATTAAATACTTAGGAATTAAACTACTCCAGGCAGTCTAAAATCTCTAAATGAAAGCTACACTCCTCAAAAAAATAAGATCGAAAAAGACATCAGAAAATGGAAAGGTACGTCCTGTTCTTGGACAAGTAGAACCAGTACAATCAAAGGGACTATATTTTAAAAACTGATATATAGATTTAACACAGTCCCTATCAAAATAACAGTGTTGCTCTCAGAATTTGAGAAAATGATCTGAAAATTCATGTGGGGCAGAAGAGATCCAGAATAGCAAAAACAATCTTGCATAACAAGAGCAAAGTAGGAGGTATCATAATCCCAAATATCAAATTACATTGTAAAGTTACAGCGATGAAAGCAGCCTTGTACTGGCACAAAAATATGCACGGATCAGTCAAACAGAATAAAGGATGCAGAAAAAACTCCAGACAAATGCAGTGATCTGGTCTTTAAGAAATGGACGGAAAACAAACCCTGAGGGAAAGGTAACCTCTTTAATAAATGGTACTGGGAAAAATGGCAGAAGATTGAATCTAGAGTAATACCTGCCACTGTGTACCAAACTAGAATCAAAATACATCAAAGATCTACGTAATAAAACAGAAACACTTCATCTGTTGAAAGATAAAATCGGTAATACTATTGGTGACACAGGAACAGCCAAGGATTTTCTGAACAGATTCTCAGTTACACAAAGAAAGAACACGAAGAGTAACAAATGGGTTTAAAGGCTTCTGGAAGAAAAGGAAACAACAAACAGAGTGAAGAGACAGCGAATAGAATGGGAAAAATGTGTCAGCTATTCCTTTGACAGAGCACCCATATCTAGAATATACACAAAAATTAAAATTTGATCCTTCAAAATATAAGACCCCATAACTGAAATGAGGAGGCACTTCTCAGAAGAAGAGATACAAATGGCCAATAAATATATTAAAATGTTCCATATCTCTGGCATTTAGAGACATACAAATTAAAACAACCCTAAGATACCACCTCACTCCAGAATACATGACTATTTTGAAGAAATCAAATAGTACCAAATGCTCATGAGGCTTCAGAGAGAAAGGAACCCTTGTCTATTGTTGATGGGAATGTAAACTAGGACAGCCACTGTGGAAATCACTATGGAGACTGCACAAAATACTTCAAGTTGAAATTCTATTTAACCCAGCTACTCTCCTTGTAAGGAGCTTCCTGAAAGTGTTAAAGACATCATATTACAATGATACACGCACGCCCATGTGTATCACAGTACAATTCGTGATAGCTAAGTATTAGAAGCAGACTGTATGTCTTTTAACAGATGAATGGATGAAGAAAATGAATGTGATACTCCTCTGCCACAAAGAAGGATAAACTCAAGTCATTTGTAGGCAACTGGATGATGCATTGTGAGCCCATAAAGATAAGTAAAATAAATCAGACATACAAGTTTAAACATCTCATGGTTTCTTTAACATGAGACACTCAAGATACAAATGAAGAGCAAAATAAAAGCTAGGTAACCGGAAATAGGGAGAGCTTTGGCACATGCGAAGGGGACATGGAAAGGAAGGGAGAGAGAGAGAGACAGAGGGTGGGAAAAGGGATGAAGGATATATTGAAATGTATTATGCACATGTACCAACTCTCCATGAAGACTGTAAACGTTAGGTACTGTGAATATTTACTACTAAAACATAAAAATTGAGAAAAAGAAAAGGGAGAACTATCCCAACTCTTTTGATAATATTAGCATAATAATGATAACAAAACATTTCAAAGGTAACACAGAGGATTTCCCCAAGCTCACACATTTGAAACTGCTAGTCAAGACCCAAAACAAATTTTCCAATAACATGAATAATGTCCTTTTTCCAGAAATTATATCCGGATTCTCTGTGCAGGGTGTTGAAAGCAGTGTCTGGCAGTGGGGTGGATTTTTTCTTTTTATGAACACACTATATATGTGAAGCCTTTCTTACAGGGCTTATTTAACCCATGACCAAGAATACTGGGGAAGACAGACCAACTGCCTATGGATACTGGATGAACTGTCAGGTAAGAAAGGTGAACATTATTTCTGTCTTACACTGCAGTGTGGAATTAGGATCTAACTTAGGCAATTAGAAGGACTAACACTGGTTCACCCTGAAGAAGACATTTCTAAGAATGAAAGAACTGGCTAACAAGGACTTGCACTAACCAAATGAAAACTTACTTCCTTAACCTATTAGAAAACTACACCGGACACTGCAAATTCTTCTCTTGGACCAAGTGTTCTGTAAGGTCTTTTCCAAATCCAAGTTCCTAGGAGTCTACTAATAGTAGTCATTTCTCTCTGCATATTCTGCCCATATGTCATATTTCCCTGCAATCTGTTTAGAGTTAAAGAAATTATTCCTAATCAAAACAATTATTAGCATGGAGTTATTTTCAGTAGACATAATTTATCAAACACAAAGCTTACATGCATTTCTTATAGTATTTGAATTGGGTCATAAACCAATGAACTCATTTTGTGGAATGGTATAGAGACAGGTGGACTGTGAAATTCGATGTTATCAGTGTGAAATAGAGAACAACTTGGTGGCTGTAAGAAATAGATAAGAGCAGGTATTAACTCAGAAATTGCAACAGAGAGGGAAAGTGATTTGCTCAAGTCACAAAGCGAATCAGTGGTCACATAGCTACTATGTAGTTATTTAGCTAATGCACCTTGGGTTTGTTAATGCTCTTTTATGACTCTTTCAATAAAAATTAAACTTCTACAGGAGAGTTCATGAAAAGAAACTACCCACCTCCTAATGAGAGCATTTTAAGGAGTTCTGAGTCCAAATATGAGTCATTTATTGTGTAATTAGTAGAACTCACTTTCTCTTGGTTTGCTTAATAGTTTGTCAGAATGTTAACAAAAATCAAAAGACACTTCTGTGATGTTACTTCTCAAGTTTCTTAAGGGATGAACACTTCAACTCTGAAAGCAGACATTCAAAACCGTAAGATTTTACCTTGTGAAATTACATTTCTAACTTCCGTACAGACAATATTGAAGTGTATGTCAAGCACCTTCAGGAAAAATGGGTGTGAAGATAAAACATTCTAGTACTCTAGTATCTACCTTTTCATATTGTAGTGTCAACCAGTCAGAGACATTTATATTTTTGTGTTCTCCCAGGACTTTTATTTTATCGTGTTACCATTGAGATGATGTATCTGTGTGCTCTTCAGAGAACATGGGCTTTAATGTGTGAGCGGCATCATTCAGAACATCTGTAGGTCGGTCTGTAAATATAGTGTGCTTTGTGGGGATTTGATTTAGAAAATTCTGGAAACTTGACTTGAAAAGCCACAAGTGGGAAAGACGAGGGAATTGGTAATGTGAGATTGAGAGTTATTACTATACACGAAGAAAATAATCTAATAGAGAAGATTGATCAGGTAAAGATGAGACTGGTACTTTTTCTCTAGAACTTCTCGCCTCTGCTTTTTGCACAATGCCCTGTTAGATGTTTAGCATGTAAGTAAGGCGGAAGATGGTGTGCAGGATGGGTCATTCTGAAAATCAAGGTTTGCTGCTGCTGTTCGAGCTTGTCTTTCTGCTGAACTAACTGGATTGGTCATTGAGGGCTTAACCTCTTCATATTCCTTCTGACCCCACAAAGGATGATGGGAAATTTTGCTTTGGGGCTTCAGATAGTGACAGGTGAAAGGAATTCCCCATACTGTACTGTCTGAGGGAATTAATATTTTGATATAGTTCACTTGATATAATTTATCAAAAACAGAATTTAAGCTCAATGGTGGAGGGGACACAGCAGCATTCTGTTCTTAAGCTTGAGGCAAGTTAAGAACCCGGAAGAAGAGAGCCAATTTTATATATAGGAGCTTAACTCTATGAACTGTCTTATCCCTGAAGGTAAAGCCAGAGCAGCATTTTTCACATCTTTCCTCAAAGAGAGGACTTTTGATAGTAAAAAGGGACTAAAATAGATGCTAAATATTCATTTAATTTTTAAACTTTTGTTTTTGAAACAGGGTCTCACTATGTTGTGCAGGCTGCCCTTGGACTCACTATGTAGCTCAAACTGACCTTTCACTCACAGCAATCCTCCTGCTTCAGCCTCCTGAGTACTGCAATTATAGGCATGAGCCACCACATATGGCCTTCTTAAACATTTCTGACCATTTTGATAATCTCTATTTCATTTATTTACTTATTTGCCTTAATTAGATGGTCATATTGGGTAAGAATGTATAGATTCACATGCAGTTGTAAAAAATAACACAGTATGTGACCCGACCCGCGGGTAGTCAACGGAGACTCTAGAGGGGGAGTGGGGATGAGAAAGGGACAAGAGACACAAGAAATGGAGACAAGACAGGATTCTGATCAAGTCTCGTTTATTAGGCGGAAACCACGGGTATTTATACAGTACGGGAGTGGGGAGGTTGACGTCAGTGGGTAACTAAGCAACGGAGGGAGGTCCAGATAGCACGTGATTTACGGGAAACAGAAACCTAACTCAGAAAAAGAGAAACTTAAGATAGAAACTGAAACTTAATTCAAGAAGACTTTTAAGATGGCTGATATATTACAAAATGGACGCCAACCGCAGGTCTCTCAGCGGTCTCCCACAAGTAAGTTCTGTACTTGTAACATCTTGCCGAGCTATAGGACAATATTACACCCAGGACACTGGTGTAAATACAGTAAGATATAGTGCACCTTCATCGCCATAAGGGTGCTTCCTACCACCTTTTTAAATCCATGTCCACATCCTTCCTGCTTCATTTCTCTTTAACCTCCAGAAGCCACTAATTTTGTTATATTGAAATGTGTCTATAAATGGAATCATATTTTGCATAACATTGGGGATTGGCTTGTTCACTCCTTAATTCTTGGAGATTCTTCCAGATCTTGGATTATGTTAATAGTTCATTCTTTCTTCTTGCTGGTTGGTAGTCTGTACTATGGATGTATCACAGTCTATTCAGTCTGGTTTGGATGAATATATCTATATCTATATCTATATATCTATATATCTATATATATATACATATATATAGGTTTGTATAAAACAAGTTTGTATCTTTTCTCTTTTTTGTTAGTTTTGCCACATTTGTGATTTCTTTGCTCTTTTCCAGGAATAATTGCCTTGATTCATTTACCTTTTCTTTTTGCTTTTCTGTTTTTAACTTCAGTTATTTTTATGAGAGAGAGTGAGAGAGAACGATTAGCTCAGTTGTGATCATGTGACATTAGATGTCATGTAAAACTTGTACTTTTTTATTATTTTATTTTTAAAGGTAAAAGAATGAAAACATTAACAAACAGACACAAAGTAGCAGAAGAATAGTATAATCAAAACTGAATTATAGACGAAGTGACAGGGAATTAACAATGGTTGTTGTATTACATGTTGATAACTTCAAAGTGTATGCTCAGGAAAACACATATAGACCTAAGACTGATCAAACAACTACTACTTGTATTTTAAGACATTACTCATTTATCAAGTTAAATTTATTAGGAATATTTGTTCATCTTGCAGAACGCTCATGGAACAACTTACAATCCAAGTTTTTACTGCATATCACATTTTCTTTATCTATTCTTCTATTAATGGGCATGTAGGCCACTGGCATAATTACTCTATTATCAATGGTACCAATATAAACATTTGTATACACATACAGATTGTAGTATGATTTTAACTCTTTCAGGAAAATACCTAGGAGAGGAATCACAGATGTCTTAGTTACTTTTCTCTCATTCCTAAGACAGAATATCCAACACTCAAGGTTAAAGGAGGAAAGGTTTATTTAGCTCACAGTCCATAGAAGTTTTAGTCCATAATCAGTTGGCTCCAAGGCAGTGTGGCACGGCAGATGGGCAACCATTCATGGTGATGGTGGACAGAAAAAACAATAAGAGCAAAAACAGGGGAAGGAGCAGCCTCTGTCCCTCCCTTAGATTGTACACAGGCTACCCACCTTAGGGTGGGTGTAACACTCTCACCCATGATCCCAGCATTAGACCATGAGTCAGTCACAAATTCTAGAAGCCTGTGCTCCCCATGACTACATGAGGCTTTTGGTGGCTATTTAGACACAACCTATAACAATTGGGTCAAATGGAATTTGTATTGTTAATTTTTTGGGGAAATGTCTATAATGGTATCCAGAGTGGTTGTACAAGTGTAAACTCTCCCCAACAATTTAGGAAAGTGCCTCTTTGCCCACAATCTTGTCAATATTTGTTGTTTCT
>PVLD010011560.1:52500-64622 GCA_004027595.1 Dinomys branickii
AAGATATGACATCCTAGCTACAGTAGTACAATCAAGCACAATTTAGAAATTGATACACTTTGGTAACTATTGATTTTGTACTTTAGGCCATAGGAGCAAAGTCTGTAGATATATAACAGAAAAAAAAATCATAAATTAGGAGTTTGTATGCAGTGTTTCCCCTTGTTAGAGTGGACTTATCCTGGGTTCCTCTGGCTGAGCCAGTTACCCAGTCCTGGGCAGTTCATGCTATGTAGTGGGATGGGTCAGGCACCTGGGTTTCTGGCCAAGGTGGCTGCTGAGTCCCAGGCATTTCCTGCACTGTCTGCCCTTCCCACAGTGTAGGGGGATGGGTCAGGCACCTGGGTTCCTCTGGCTGAGCAGGTTGCTGAGTGCTGGGCACTTCCTGCATGTAAGGGGTTAGGGTCAGGCTCCGGGTTCCTTTGGCCAAGCTGATTCCCAAGTTGGAATTCAATAAAATTATATTCTAGGCCTTTTGTGGAGAGACAAATATACTGCCAAGAGCCGAAACTATTTCTTTTTCTTTCCTCTGTTCAAACATATAAAGAAGGACTCATTCAAATGAATTTGCCAAAGTTCATTGAGATCATGTCATAACATTAGAACTTCTTTACCCAAGCTATATTTTGTGACAGTTTAATATCACGATAGATGTGGTGACAGGTTTTCCTCAAAAAGAGGCTTCATGGTAAAAATTTGGTAAAATCATTGCTTCTCTAGTAGAAAGATATAGAACATATTATCATGTTAAAGATTCTGAACGCTGGCGCAGTAAGTAAAACTTTTAAAACTGTGATCAACCCTGCTTTATTAAATTCACTGTGCTAAAGAGGAGCACATTCGGCATTAACAGGCACGGGTTCTAGTCCTGGATTTGTCAACAGTTGTGTAGGTCACTGGGCTCGCGCATAGTACATTTGAGCTCCATTTTCTTCCTTACGAAGAAGTGAAACGAAATGATTTCTAGGGCAGTTTAAAGCGCTATCATTCTTTTCTCTCCATTGATATTCATTCGTGCCTCCTTTTCTTGTATGCACGTGCATGTCTCAGAATAGCATTGGGAGAACGCATTGTTTTCCCAGGTTTGTAATGCTCCTCATCTCTCCGGCACCCTCCTTCTATTCTCCTCCCTGCAGAGGACCTGTGCTATGGTTTGTTCGAGTGTCTCCTCAAGGCCCATTTGGTTACCAGAATGGTGCTACTGAGAGGTAGTGAAATCTTTAAGAAACGGAGTTTTTTGAGAGGCAGGTCTTCAGGACATTAGGGTACGCCTTGGGAAGGGATTATGAGCTTGCATCCATTCTGTCGTTTTCTCTGTCTTGCTCCTAGCTCAGGATATGCTCCTGCGTGATGCCCTGCCCTTGGCAGTGCCTCAAAGCAACGAGCCACCTGGTTTTGGACCAGAATTTCCAGAACCATGAATCAAAATAAGCTGTTCCTCCTTGAAAGTTAATCATTTTAAGATGAATATAACAACCCGCTTTTCCTGGAATTTCTAGAGCACCACCACAGTGTTCACAGGATGAATAGTTCTCTGTAGAGTTAATTTTTTTTTTCCAATCACTGTCTCAACCAGCCAGGCAGATGACAAAGTTGCAATCATCTCCTATCACTGGTTGCATTCCCTATGTGAATCTGTGAGAAAGACAGACTCGCCCTCAGCCACAGAGATTAGTTTGGTTGCTGGTCTGGTTCTCTAAATCTATTTCTAAAATGAAAAAAAAAAAAAAAACACTGAGTCTAGATCCCCAAGAGTGGCTGTGTGCCTGTTAACTGATCTTGGGTGACCATTCGGTCCATCTGAGGCTTGCTTTCCCCTCTCTACAATGCTGGTGATGCTGATTGTTTGTGTACATTTCAGGATGTTGTAGGAATCCAGGTGATAATTATCAGACCACTCCTCTGTGAACTACAAACGCTTAGCAGATGGAGGGCAATGTGAAAAGCCAGTAATGAGTTTTTGATTTAGATTACCCTATAGCTTATGCAACAGGCTGAGACAATAACTAGAGCTGCACATGTGGAAGTCAGTCATGAGACCAAAACATTTCAGGGATGATGACCTTTAGACGTCAAATCCCAAACTACCCATGGTTTCTCTCCCCTGTTGTCTTTTTATAAAGGAAGGCAAAGTAGATGATCATAATTAAAACAAGAAAACAGTCATAGGGTTTTCCAGGTAAATGAAGATTAAAGAAAAGAAGGAACGAGCTTAGGCAAAAGTATATTCATATGACTGTCCAGTTTATTTTCAGTAAAAGATGTTCCTTTGTCTTATTCAACTCAGAAAAATGAAAGCTGATGACCTAGAAGTGAAAACTTGCACACACTCCTAGTTAATCTCATAAGTCATTCAGTTTTAATTCCTTTTCGAATTCACACAGTTCTTTGGCAATGAATGAATGAATAATATCCCCCGAAATCTGTTTCTTTGAGAATGAATTTCTGTGGGTGTAGCTTATTAAATACTTATTAAAATCTGTGATTTTTACCATATTAATGAAACTCCAAACTTATACCCTTGAAATGTAGAGGGAACACTGAAAGATTATGCTTGGCGTTCAATCATCTTTCTTACAAAAAAACCCACCATGCTACAGCATCTTTTCTCATGAAAATAATGAGAGATATGAATCCCCTCCATCATACCGTTAGGAACCTGGCGCGGGGGCTGAAGGAGGCTTTGAAATTCCCCTAATGATCAGTGCTTTCTGACATGCTCCATTCTATGAAATGAGACTAAAGCAAAAGAAAAAGCAGCTGCCTTGGGACTGGGTCACAGTTCAGGACACTTCACACTGATGAGATGTGAGATGCTGCGGGAGAACCTCGGAGGAGTGGGGCTCCGTGATGAAAGCAGGAATGGACCTCGCGCTGCATGGCAACGGCTCAGCATGGGCAGCTTAGGGCACAAAGCGTCAGGACGCTGGGCCTTTGCTCACATTTCCACGCTGGGTTCGCAGGTGTTTTGGCCTCATGTTTTAGGTTCTTTGAGGCGAGAACTTAAGTACTCAATGTTTGATCTGGAAGACTCATGTTAGGAAATAGCTAAGAATTGTCTTCCTTCTGCCAAGAAGACTTACTCCTTTTCTTTGTCTAATTCTCCTGTAACTGGATCTTAGCTTAGCAGTCACCAGAGTCACAAAGCATTGCTAATCCTAGGTTGGTCACATGCCCTTTTCTGTGCAGCTAGTGCACCTGTTGTTCCACATAGCAATGATACAAGGCTATTGAAATTCTGTTTACTGGTTCTCTGATGCCCCCCTCACCCAAGCAGCACTGCTTACAGTGCTTACCGCAATGATAGAAATATTATAATCTTTGTTATATGGCAGGAGTCACATGGGGCTACTAAGGACTCAAACATAATTAATAGGAGTGAGAAAGTGAGTTTTACATTTTATTTAGTTTTAATAATACTCATTCAATTATTTAAGTTTCTTATAAATCATATAATGTAAACTATAAATAAACTGATTTGAATTAGTTATTAAAATCTTTAAATGAAATGTTAATAGCTACATAGCAGCTTTTGGTTACCATACTGGGCAGCACAGCAAGAGCCTATGAGGATCTTGAGGGCAAGAGTAGGACCTACCCATGATCATGTTCATAGAGCTAAGGGATGGGATCCAGGTGTCTCTACACACTCAAGGAATACTCGTGGAAGGCTGAGTGAATCCCAGGGTCCTATCTGTATCTCATTGTCGTCACATTGTGCTTGGCAGCTGTGATTTAGAAGCTTGATATGTGGAGTTTGACTTCAGGCTCCATCACTTAACAGTTACATTGAGTGATTGAACCTCTCTGTGCCTCAGTTTCCTCTTAGTACCTAACACACAGGATGTAGTGAGCCTCAAATGCATTGACACATTTATTCCTTAGTACAGCGAAGTATTATTAGCACTAGTCTTGTGGCTGGCAGATAGCAGATTCTGCTGTACACTGGTAAGTCATATTGATGCCTTTGATTTGCCTTTTATGAGGAGGAGTAAGAAAAATAAGAGAATAGGAGGGGGAAAACACCACTTTGGGTGCAAAGTGTTGAGTTTTGTGCAAGACCATTTAAACTAAATACTTCAAGGTCATTATGCATACATTATTTTGTGTGGAATTCACCACCATAAGGACTGCGACTCTGATGTGTCCCATATGGATGGCTGAGAGGGCATAGTAAACAAACTGGCAATGAAACGGAGTAATTTCAGAATATGGTGGGGTGACGAGTTTTAAAGGCAACAACCTTCCCATCATTTGTACCATAGATTAAATTTAATGCAATTGTAGTAAAATGTAGCTTGCAAAGAGTGTCGGTGAAGAAGCAGACAGGAATGACTTTATTCAAGAGGAATCAGCCATCACTATTGTTCTCAACTGGGGTGACTGACAACCAGGCTGGGTCTTGGCTTTGCAATGACAAAATGAATTACTTTGTTTTCTTTACTGATTTGACATCTTTTTCAATACACAGTAGCTGAAGTTGAAAAATGTCTTCACTATTAAAAGGATTTCTTCTTTTATGTTCAGATTGTTGCTTTGATTAATTCATATGTCTAGCTGCACCCAGGAAAGGGGAAGCAGATGTTCGCTCTTGGTCTTAGAAAAGCCAAAGCAACCCTTTCTTACTTGGGGCGGGGGGCCTTACACCATTGCTATCTGTATTTTAGGGAGAAAACTAAAGCTCAGAGAGTTGTTATTTGCTCAAATCTGCACAGTTTAGTAAGTAAAAGAATTGGAGGTAGAGCCTGGATTTTGAGACTTCTGGTTCAATATACTTTCTAATAAATTTTGAACTTATAGAATGCTGGAAGAAATGACAGAAAGGGTAAAAGGAGGGCTACCCATAAGCAGGCTCTTTTTATTTCGGTGGAATTTAGCCTTTTACTAATCACAGTGGTAATCAGATGTGAGCTACTTATCCTTTGCCTTGTGGGGAAAAATGCACATACATTTTTTCTAATAGTTTTTGGTAGTACTATTCCCTGATCAACATTCATTTTCGAATAGTGCACAAAGACTCTAGTTTCAATTCAAGGAACTGTAAATAATGTCTCAGAAATCACTGTACATGGAGTAATTGCTCTGAAATATGTGTTGGAGTCAGGCAACAGAGTGAGAATAAATTCTGACAAGTTTTATCATTCTTTATTGTCAAAGACAATAATTATCGGCTGTATGGCTTTTCTTACTTGTGTACTTGATTTAACCATGATGACAAATTGTGAAGCTAGGATTTAATATTGTTGTTTTGAAATAAAGAACTACAATATGTTCTTCCTTACCAATAGCCTTGAATGCCAGATGTTACCAGTTATTATCAAAATGTATATATTTTAAAGTTACTTACTTCTAAAAAAAAAAAAAAGTTACTTCTTAGGAGGTAAAATTATATAATTTCAGGAAGTAAACATGAAATATATATTAGCTATTGAGGGTTTTCACATCAGAAAAGCAAGACTAGGGAAGATTTTGAGATGTTTTAATATTATTGGTATTTTAAGAATTCATCTAAGTTGCTAAAAAGAATAAAAAAACACTGTTAGGTAACCAGAGATCTTTTTAGAAGTGAATACTAGTGTTAAGTATACAATGTACAAAAGTCATATAAAAATTTAAAGAGCTACTATGAAAAGGTTTGATCTCCAGTTTAGACCACATTTTCACTTTTCATTGGATAAATGTGAAATCACTCCTCAGACCCATAATTTTAAATTGTGAAACTGAAGAAGTGTAAAACAGATACAGGGAAATCAGGGAAAAGAAACATGCCTTTTCAATAGCCTTTTAGAAAATATAGTAAGCCATGTATTTATTTTATATCCTCCAAAATGTGCAGGAAATAGCTGAGGGCCATAAAAATTTATTTTCTGTTTTTTGAGGGGTTGCCAAGACTTTTTTTCAAAGAAAATGATTTTTATTGGTACATTTTATGATCATGTTCATCATAGACAATTTGTACCTGTACATGATATAACTTGATTCTTTTTTCCCATTCCCCTACCCTTCTGGTAGTGGATAGACAACTGGTGGTCAACTTATAACCCCCAGCCGAACTGAGTAAGTGTGGTGCTGGGTGTGGGAGGCCACCTGGGGACTGTTGCCAGGAGCATAAGAGGCAGGACTGCAGAGGGAGAAAAGAGGCTGCTGGGAGCTGGCAGAAGCTGTAAGGGGCTGTTGGTTCTGTTAAAGGAGATGGTTATGCTCATTTTCCTGATGAACTCGGCTGTTTTCATCTTCCAAGGAGCTTGGGGCCTTGTTGGCACTGAGAATAGCTTTGCTTCACTTTGGGGGAGCCTTGGTTCTCACTCTGAGCATCGCTTCCTGCCCCTGGAGGGGAAGATGGTGCTCTGCTGGTCTCTAGAAGAAGCTTGCTGCTTGGGCTTCCCTGATGGGAACTCGGCCATCTTAATCATTGGAGGAGCTCAGGACCTCACTGTTGCTGAGGATGTCTGTGGTACCTTTTGAGGTTCTTCTGAGCATCACTTCCTGGCTCTGGTGCAGATCCCTCAGCCTGCTAGCACAGATCCTTCATCCTGCTGGCACAGGCTTTCTAGGTTCCACCACTGACCTTTGGGGCTTCTCATCAGATCCATGAAACAGGCCTGCATGAGATATTGCTGTGGGCTCTGGGCCTCCAGTTATATTCGTGGGAGGCATTGTTATGAGCTCTGGGTCTTTGGCTGGACTCATGCAGCACATTGTTATGGGATCCAGACCCTCAGCTAGTTTCCTTGGTCTATACTGTGTGGACAGATTTCCTGCACTCTTTTGTATATTGTCCTTTGACTATTTTAAATAATCATATAAAATATGTGTCCTGTATTATATTATTCCCCTTGCAAAATAAGCCCCATACCATAACACTCCCTTCAACCCCTCCTCCCCTCCTTATTTGCAAAAGCGTTGTTTCCTTCTTTTGTCATTTTTTAATTTTACTTTTCCCTTCCTTTCTTTCCCCATCCCCTCTCCCTTGTTCCTCTTACCATTTAAATAATTTTTTCCTGTTTCACAATACCTATTACACATTTGGGCCCTTATTTACACTTTCAGTTTCTCACACTAGAAAAACAATGTGGTATTGAAAACTGGGTTAAATAACTCTAAGTTATTGCAGGCTGATCAGCCTGCAATCTCCCAAGTGAGTGACAGCAAAGGCTTAAATAAAGAGACAATGAAATATGATTTTAGGGGTCCAGGAGGGACTAATTCTCTTCCAGTTTCAATATTCCCTGAATTAGCCAAAGACTTTTCTGGGTGGCCCATGTTTATTAGGTTTACAAACAAGGCAGGGGGAATACTGAAGAAAAGGCAGGAATTAGAGCAGGGCTTGGGAATCCCTTCAAGGACTCACCCAAGTACTATTATGTTAATTTAGGAGAATTATGTTATCTCCAGGAAGGTCTTCACAGCAGGGGTGAGTCATAGTCTCCTGCAGTCATAGTCTCCTTGAAGTTAATTGGGGTTGGAACCAGATGTCCTCGGGTGTGTCTCCTTGTCCTTGAGGCATCACAGAGTCACAGGCCTCAGCAGTGAGCAGTGACTCATAGAGGTTCATTTACTATGAATCAGCTGCCCATCTGCAGCCAAGGTGCCTAGCCTCAGACAACTCACAAGTAAATGTGAAAAGCCAATTGGTTAATATTAATCCTGCTCAGAGCTGCTTTATAATGGTCTCTGTCAATGCAGTATTTAGATATGTGTGTCTGATTTATTTCACTTAGGAGTATAGTCTCAAGGTGCATCCATTTACCTAGAAATGTCTCAAGTTTATCTTTTTATGGCAGAATAGTACTCCATTGTACAAAAAAACAAAACAAAAAACCACATCTTCTTTACCACCTGATGGGTATTTGACTGTTTCCAAGATTTGACAATTACAAATTCTGCTGCTATAAACATAGGTGTGCATATATCACTCTGATATGATACTTTTAATTCTTTTGGGAAGATACCAGGAATGAGAGTAGCTGGATCAAATGGGACATCTAGTCCTAGTTTTCTGAAGAATCATGACACTGATTTCCACAGTGGGGGTCTGATTTTTTTTTTGAGTTCTTTATATACTGTAATATTAATCCTTTATCTAAGGAACAGCTGGTAAAGTTTTTTCTCACTCTATGGGTTGTCTCTTCACTCTGTTGGTGGTTTCTCTTGCTGTAAAAAGCCTTTCAATAAGATGAAATCCCATTTGTTGATTCTTTGTGACAGTTCCTGTGTGATCAGGATTTTATTCATAAAGTCTTGCCTACACCAATGTCTGCAAGAATTTTACGTATTCTATCTTCCAGTACATTTAATGTTTCTGTCTTAATATTTAGATCTTTGATCCATTTTGATTCTAGTTTAGTGTGTGGTGAAAGACATGGGTCTAATTTTAACCTTTGTCATATGGAAAGCCAGCTTTTCCAGCACTATTTATTAAAGAGGCTGTCTTTCTTCCAGTGAATGTGTTTGGCACCTTTGTTGAAAATAAGGTGACTAGTAGGTGAGGCGTGTGCATACTCAGACCTGGATCTCTGGGTCAGGGAGGAGCTCGGCCCACAAAGCAGCACCTAGGTGGCCCCTCTGCCTGCGTGGAACTCTGGGCAGATGTGGCGTGTGCACGCTGTGACCTGGATCTCTAGCTAGGGAGTAGCTTAGCCCACAAAGCAGCATCTGAGCAGCCTTCTGAGCGGAACTCTTGGCAGAAAGCTTAAGGGACATGTTCCCGAAAGGGAGGAGCCATTGGAGCAACCTTTGCAAAGGACCTTTGCCTGGTGAGCTGCCTGGGTAATTTGTAGCTCAATATTTTGCATTTGATATCCAAAATGAGAAGACACAAGAGCAAAATGCAGTCTCAGAACTCAACCCCACCCAGAACAAGTCCTGGACGCAGTGATATAGGAGAACTAGGAAGCCACAAACCTGCAATTTCTGAAATGATTGCATCCGAAGTAAAGAAACAACTCCATCAGGCCACAGAAGAGATTAAAGCAGAAATAATCTCTCAGGCAAAAAATGAAGTGAAAACAATAATGGGAGAAATGCTCCACACATATAGAGAAGAAATAGATAAAAGAATAGAAAAACATAGGAAACAAATGGAAACGTTACAAGAGCAATTTAGGAATGAATTACCACGAATGAAACAGGCCCAAAAGAGATTGCCAGGAATTGAAAACTTCAATTGGAAGCTTGCAAAACCACTTAAATGAAGCCAAAGATAGAATTTCAGATCTTGAAGACAGCATGGCAGCTAGTGAGCATGAAAGGAAGGATCTTATAAAGTCACCAAGGATCCAGGAAAACTCAATCCAACAGCTGCAAGATGAGGCAAAAAGAAATAATATCTGAGTAATAAGAGTCAGTGAAACAGCAGGAGACAACACAAATGATATAAAAAGATTATTTGCTGAAATAATAGCAGAAAATTTCCTAAACATGGTAAAAGATACTGAAGTACAGTTAATTGAGGCATATAGAACCCCAACGAGCCATAATCCAAATAAAACCACACATAGACATAATAGTCAAGATCCCAGACATCCAGCAAAAGAACACAATATTAAAAGCTGCTAGAGAAATGAAACAGATCACCTATAAAGGAAAGCCCATCAGAATCACAGCAGACTTCTCAACAGAAACCATGAAATCAAGAAGAGCTTGGAGCGAGGTATTACAGATTCTGAGACAAAACAGCTTCCAACCCAGACTGATGTATCCTGCAAAACTATCCTTCAAATTCAATGGAGAAATAAAATATTTCCACGACAAAGAACAACTGAAGAACTTCATGAGTGCCAAACCAGCATTGGAAAAAGCACTAAAAGATATTCTAGACAGAGAAAAAAGTGACCACAATCTCAAGAACAACAATAGAAAGGAACCCTCAAACAGAACAAGCAAGTAAACAGACAGCAAAAGTAGGAAAACAACTAGTAAATAGCATGACAAGAATAAGCCAACATATAACCATTATAACCATTAATGTAAATGGCCTCAATTCACCAGCCAAAAGAAAAAGATTGGCAGAGTGGATTAAGAAACATAATCCAACCATATGCTGTATACAGGAAACACATTCTACTCAAAAGGAAATCCACAGGCTGAAAGTTAAAGGATGGAAAACAATTCTCCATGCAACAGGTTCCCAGAAAAAAGCAGGAGTAGCTATTATGTTTGCAGACAATGTAAACTTCAAACCAAAAACAATAAAAAGAGGTAAAGAAGGCCATTACATACTAGCTAGGGGAAAGCTGCAAGAGGAAGAGATAACAATGCTAAACATTTATGCACAAAATAATGGAGTACCAAACTTTACAAGTAGGGCTGGGGATATAGCTCAGTGGAATAAGCGCTTGCCTAGCAAGCGCAGGGTCCTGAGTTCGATCCCCAGTACCGCAAAAAAAAAAAAAAAAATTCTCCAACCAAACTTTACAAGTCAAATCTTAACAGACATGAAAAATCAAATAATTAATAACACTATTGTAATACGGGAACCTAAACACCTCTCTGATGCAAAGAGACAGGTCAACTGGACAAAAACTCAGCAAAGAAATAACACACTTGAACCAGAAGTGTGAACAGATGGACTTAGTAGATGTATACAGAGTGTTCCACCCCACAACATCAGAGTACACATTCTTCTCAGCTGCACATGGGTCTTTCTCTAAAGTAGACCACATTCTAGCCCATAGAGCATATCTACCTAAATGCAAAAGGATTGAAATTATCCCATGCATATTGTCTGACCACAGTGCAATGAAATTGGAAATTAATAACAAAGAGAACTCCAAAACCCGCATAAACACTTGGAAATTGGACAACAGCCTCCTGAATAACCAGTGGGTCATACAAGAAGATAAAGAAGAAATTTAAAAATACCTACAAACAAATTAAAATGCAAATACAACCTACCAGAATATGTGGGATGCAATGAAAGCAGTCCTCAGAGGGAAATTTATAGCAATGAACTCATATATAAAGAAAACAGAAAGAGAGCAAATAAATAGCCTAATGCTACACCTCAAACTTTTAGCAAAAGAGCAACAAGCCAAACCAAAAGCCCAAAGAAGGGAGGAGATTATAAAACTCAGGGCAGAAATTAATGCAATTGAGACAAAGAAAACTGTACAAAAAATAAGCGAATCAAAGAGTTGGTTTTTTGAAAGAATAAATAAAATTGATAAACCCCTAGCTAACCTTATCAACAAAAGAAAGAATTCAAATTCATGCTATAAGGAATGAAAAAGATGAAATCACTACAGATCCCACAGAAATTCAAAAGATCATTAATACCTACATTGAAAATCTTTACTCCTATAGGATAGAAAATTCAGAAGAAATGGACAGATTCCTAGAAATGTACAAATTACCAAAAATGAATTAGGAAGATTCAAAAATCCTGAACAACCCAATATCAATTAATGAGATTGAAAATGTTGTTAAAAACTTACCAACAAAGAAAACCCCAGGCCCTGATGTATTCACAGCAGAATTCTATAAAACATTCAGAGAGGATTTAATGCCAACACTCTTCAAACTCTTCAATGAAATTGAAAAGGAAGCAACTCTCCCTAACTCATTTCTGGAGGCAAGTATTATACTGATACCAAAAACCAGAGAAGGACCCAACCAAGACAGAGAGCTGTAGGCCAATCTCTCTAATGAACATAGATGCAAAGATACTCAACAAAATACTAGCAAATAGAATGCAGCGAATCATAAGGAAAATTATACACCAGCACCAGGTTGGATTTATTCCAGGAATGCAGGGATGGTTCAATATTTGCAAATCAATTAATGTAATACATCATATCAATATAGCCAAAGACAAAAACCACATGATCATTTCAATAGATGCAGAAAAGGATTTCGATAAAGTCCAACATACATTCATGTTAAAAACCCTAGAAAAAATAGAATAGATGGCCTCTACCTCAATCTGATCAAAGCCATCTATGACAAACCAACAGCCAACATCATACTAAATGGACAAAAACTGAAAACTTTCACTTTAAAGTCAGGAACAAGACAAGGATGTCCATTGTCACCACTCCTATTCAACATAGTTCTGGAAGCACTAGCCAGAGCAATCAGACAAGAGAGAGAAATAAAAGGAATAAGGATAGGAAAGGAAGAAG
>PVLD010011561.1:0-12474 GCA_004027595.1 Dinomys branickii
ACTGTAGGTTTTTGCTTTGTGATTACCATGATGTTTACAACACATCTCATAAAAAGTTAAGTTGATAACAACTTAACTTTTATTACATATGCAAACTCTACCCTTTAAACTCAACACTCAACACTTATGCTTTTAATGTTACAATTTACATCCTTTTATAATTTCTATCCTTTACCAAATTAATTTAGCTTATTATTTCTAATAAGAATTAACAAAATTTCTCATTCATATTGCTTGAAAATAAATTTTTGAATGAAATGAAGTTATATTTAAGGCTCAGATATTCTAAGATTCGATTCTAAGGTAAACTTAACTACAGTCTAGAATATAAAAATCACATTACTTTTTTCATTAAAAATAATAGTCCATAAAATTAATGTTTTCTTTATTGCAAGATACTTAGAACTGGAAATAAAATACATATCTTCTACAGTTAAAATTGCAGTCTTCTTTAATCGATTATTTTCAAATGATAAAATGGAGGAAACTTTTCATTGAATTACGGTATAGAATTATGGCATGAAAGTAAGCCACATAAAATAAGTCAAATAAACTTAACTCAGACATTAACTCCTATCTAGTAGCTATCAAATTAGAGTAAACAGAAAGAAAATTGAAGTATGTATCTTTGAGAAATATACTCATTTTACATCGATAAAACTATATATGTAGTTTTGAATTGGTAAAATTCTTCATTTTTGCCCTGTAACTTAATGGAAAGAATGAAAAAAAGCCACCAAAGCTGTGTTTCCTATTTTTACACTACCTCAAAGGCATGATCACTCTGTACTTCAATAGCTCTTCTTATTAAGAGTTGTTAATTCTATGGCCTAACACATAAACTACACTTCTTATGTACTATAAGAAATTTGAAATGAAACAAAGAGCTAGGCAGAGAGACCAGTTCTCAAAAAAAAAAAAAAAAACTATTATGAATTCATTCACTGAGGCCTGATGTTCCCATTCAATCTGATATAAAAGTGGAACATAACGCAGGAGCCAAAGTATTCAGACACTGTATTGGTGAAGTGGATAATCTCTCCTTACTGAAAGTGGGCATCTCTGGTTACTATAACTTGCTGATTTGAAAAAAGGAAATACTAGCAAGTTCCATGTTTTAAAGGCTGGGGTGTCAGAGTAGTGCTATTGCGAGATGCTGGAACTTTTAAGAGGTTGGGCCTAGTTGGAAGTATACCCTTGAAGGGGACAGTGCAACTTCAGACCCCTTCCTCTTTTCTTTTTGTTCCCTGGTGCATGAGGTGAGCAGTCTCCAACCATCGTGTGCTGTCTCATCACACATGAAATGCCACAGGGCCAACTGATCATGAACTGTACCCTCCAAAACAGTGAGTCAAAATAACCCTTTTGTCCTTATAAATTGATTATTTCAGGTATTTTATTTTAATTATGAAAAAATTTTATCATTGGCTAATGATAAAAACGAGTAAATTATTCTATAAAAATTTAAGCAACACAGTTCTCAATGCCCACAAAATATATATTGACCTCTTGAGAAGACCTGTAACTTACAATTATACATCAAAAACCATATATGTCACAGCTAGTTGCATTTTCAAAAGTCTTATTTAGAACGCTAACATTCAACAGTTAAGGAAATCAAGGGCCAAGATGTTGAGTAGTTTGCCCAAGATAGAAAGTAAAATAACAAATGAGGGCCATATCCTAGATCTATGAATTCTAAATTTAGGGATCTTTTAATGTGTTAGTGATTTGCCATATTACATACATGGTTGTGTAATCTCAAATATTTCCTAACTTTACATAATAATGGCATTATTATCATACATAAATTGATAAAAATAATGATAATATCACATATGTGTAAAAGGTTAATCATTTTACATTTTATTTAATTTGTGGTTCTGGGGATGGAACTCATGGCCTTCACACTGAGTTACATAAAGCTACATTCCCAGCCCTTTTTAATACATTTTATTCATTTTTTTTTATTATTTTTAAGGCAGGGTGTCATCAAGTTGCCTAAGCTGGGCTTTAAGCTGCAACCCACCTGCCTCAGCCTCCCAGAATGCTGAGATTACAGTTATGTGCCACCACATTTGGCTGCAATTCTATATTTTAGTAACTGCCTTATAAAATCCTCTATTTGTGGGTCACTCCTCATTTATTTGATGGATTCAAGAATCCTTTTTCAATATTTCTGGGAAATCTTCGCTATCTGTAGCATACACATTAAGAATTTCCAGAGTGTGAGTATGTATTCCTTTGACAATACTCTGATCAACTATCTTCAGAAATCACATTCCTTACTTTCAGTTTTGCCAAACAATGTTATCTCAATCATTTAAAGATGAACTGTGTCACAGATAGTATAAAAATTTGAATTTTATAAATGGTTATTTCTTAAAATACATTAGAACGGATTTAAGATTGTCTGTGTAATAACACTCTCATTTTCATCCTGACATGCTTGTCTGAGTGAGAGAATGCAGCCTGAGCTCAATATACTTTTGTGTCACTATCTCATTTCATTCATTCTTATGTCTCTATAGCGCAATGCATGAATGCTTCCATTGGGTAAGTGACTCTCACTATCATGTGTGATAAGGTTGAGAAATACAAGACAATAACAAAAGGCCTGAATTTGCCTCCACTCTGCTTACAGAAAATGAATTCCTTTTCTGATCCAAATATACACATTGTCTGAGACTAGCCAGTCTTGTTCACTCAATACTAAAAATGCCTTTGTTTTTAAAAAATACATTTTTCCAAGCTGTTCTTCACATGTAAGTATCTTCTTTTACCTTTTGTAATTCTTCCTGCTTTTTATTATCAGACGGTCACTTTCACTTTTGCAAAACTTTTGTTGACAATTCTAGTTAGCTCTGATATTCCTTTCTATGAACCCATATGTTGACTACAGTCTCATGTAGAGTATTTCTTATTGGAATTCATATTTTTATATTACTCTATTGACCCAATTATAAAATTCTAGAATTAGAAATAAATTTGGGAAATTTCAATGCTGAACTTTAAAATGCCACCTCTGAGCCCTGTAAGGTTTACACTGAAAAGCTTTGCATATAATTCAGTAGATCCTTGTTATCATCAATAGGTATTTCCAAGAGTTTCTGAAAATCAAAAAGCAAACTTCTGTGATCAGCTAGGCTTACTTAGGTGTTAATATATTCATCACTGTCCAGTAGTTTCCCAAACCATGAGATTTGTGCCAGAAGCTTTACATATTATAACCACTTATCCACCCAATGGGCTAGATGTCATTAAACCTGTGGGAAATCATTACATATCATGCTCCTTAACTAAGCAATTTTCTATCACTTTATAGAAGGCATTTAGCTCAGGACAATATTTTCTTCTTAAACTTGAAAAAAGTCCACAACACTTATTTTTTTGGTTCCACTATTGACTCATGTCACTTTATGGTGAGAAACAGTTAATGATTGGTTGTTTGATCAAGATTGTATGTCTATATGTGTTTTCCTGAGCATACACTTTGAAGTTATCAATATGTAATAGAGCAACCATTGTTAATTCCCCTGTCACTTTGTCTATAATTCAATTTTGACTGTACTGTTCTTGTGCTACTTTGTGTCTCTTTGTTAATGTTTTCCTTTTTTAATTTTCTTTCTTTTTTATGTTAAAAAAATAAAAAGTTTTCTTAGTCTATTCAGATATTCTTATTATCTTCATTAAAGTAAATTTTTTAAAACATGAAAGGAGTTTTCAAGATCTGTTCTATCATTAAAAGTCAACAGAGTTTGCATTTCCATTGATATGATTTTCTAAAAGGAAATAATAGGTTTAGTGTCTTAGTTCTCTCGGATATTCTTCACAACTGCAAGTTAAAGGAGGGGAGGTTTATTTTTGGCTCAAATTTCTGTCCATGTTCATTGGCTGCAAAGGAATATAGTAATGGCAGAGGAGCAGGGTAGAAGAGTTGCTCACCTCATGGCTGACAGAAAGCAGAGACAGTGGGAAGGCAGGAGGAGAGAAGGGGAATGCTGGATACTCTTTCTGGCCACACCCCCAGAGACCAGCCTCTTCCAATCAGGCCCAACTTCCTAACAGCAAGCCCCCTCCACTAACATCCCTATAATCCAATCACCGACCAAAGGTCCCACCTAGGATCACATGAGGCTGTAGGGGGACACCTGGATATAAGCCATAACATTCATGAATGAGACAACTTCTCTATTGTGACTTTCTCTGAGTTTAGGCTATCACAACCATTTTCATTCAATACTATTGGCTTTCCTAGCTTGATGACCTCTATGCTATGTGGTAAGAGGCATATGTAGATGGAATCACTGATATATTTCTTCATTTCCAAGGCCTTTTAAGAACTGTTATTTTTATTTTCATTAAACTATAAGCATGTTTAGTAACAAAATAAAGCTAGATAAAAAAGCACTTTCTCTTATGTTACACAGGAAATATGAAGATTTACTCTTTAAGACTAAATGGGGGCTGGGGGTATAGCTCAGTGGCATAAGTGCTTGCCTGGCAAGCGCAAGGTCCTGAGTTCGATCCCCGGTACCGGAAAAAAAAAAAAAAGAAAAAAAATTTGTAAGTTTAAATAAAAAAAAAGACTAAATGCTGAGAAATAGCTGGGTGTGGTGGTGTTGCAAGCATGTAATCACAGCTACTCAGGAGGCTGAGGGAGGAGGATCACAAATCTAAGACTAGCCTGGGGAACTTAGAACTTGTCTCAAATAAAACTGTATAAATGAAGAGGGTTAGGGAAATAGTTGAGTATGTCCTGGATTTAAGCCCCCCAAAAAATGCTAAGGAAGTTAGATAAGTATAGGCAACATACAAATTTTCCTAACAATTGTTTTGAAAGAAAAATAGTCTAACACTCTGGTGGGTCCATAACAGACTATAACATTGTTAACTCCTTTAAACCCATTGGACTGTTTTAGACTAAAACTAAGGTAAAGAAAATGATGTTAAAATTGATTGAATGTTATAGTATATGTCTCAAATCTTGGCCATCATGAATAAAGTTTCTTTTACTGGGACTTACTTCTCTGTTCATATCCTTTCTGGAAGATAACCTACCTCAAAATTCCAGACCCAATAGTGATATACTATTATGGCAGAGTTACCATGAAACATTCCGGGGGCTGTGATCAGGATAACTGACAGGACCACTAAATGCTGAAAAGTGGATGTGACCAGGGAATGGCTTGACTGTTTGTCAGTGTAAGAAATGACTTCATATTGACATTAAGCAACAGCTAAAGAATCTTTTAATAGTTTGGGCCCTTTTTTTCTAAATCCTCTAGTTATGCTTCACTGATTAAATTATTAAGAACCTCTGATTTAGCTGTTTCATATTTTAGATGAGAGTAAAGATGTTTTGAAATCATTTCCATTATTCATGGTTTCTTTTTTTGCAAAATTAAACTTACAGGATGCTGAGATAATCCTTTTTTATTAGGCCTGAAGAAATTGAGAATACACCAAAAAGCAAAATAGCAGCATGAAAGTATCATTTTCTTTGATTATATCATATTATGATGGGTTAGTTTTTTTTTCCCTTATCTGAGCTATATACATTTCAAGTAAAGTTGTTAAGTCAATTGTTTAAAAGAAAGGCTACAGGCACCTACTGACCTCCAGATCTAGTCTAAGATATTATTCACTCAATGTTCACAGGAAGACAAGACCACATTTAAGAAAAGCTTCCCAATGTGAATGATTAATTTTTACATTGTTAACTCCTACAAAAATATTTTTTATGGTTATCTAGCAGATATGTAGCTTGCACATAAGGTGATCTTTTTTAGGCTGAGTGGACAAGTATCAACTGAATATCCTTGGGCCCAACATCATATCAAAGGAGTGAATGTTGTTAGTGACTTAAACAACATTCATTCTCAGATATTCCTACACTCAGCATGCAATTCTCCTCCCTAAGATAAACTCAATTCTCTCCAAGTTTTTGTGGAATCCATTCCTACTTGTTAGGTTGATTTGCATTCATCTGAAGCTTACATTCTAAACCCAGGAAAGTAATCTCATTCTTTTTCACTCTAGTTCAGGAATCTTAATCAACCAGCTTATGGCCATAGTCTTAATTGGTAGTAGTATGGCAATACTAACATAATATCCATAATAGATATGATGATACATAATATACATTGTCTTAGTCTATTTTGTGTTACTATAACAGAACTTTTGAGTCCAGGCACTTAATAAAGAACAGAATATTTTAGCTTACAGTTTTGGAAGTCCAAAAGCATGGCACCAACGGCGCTTCTGCTGAGGGCCTCATGCCAGATAGCATCACATGGTAAAGCCACTTGTGAACAAGGGTTATATGGCAAGAGAGGAAGCAGGAGCTGGGGGAAACAGGCTTGCTCCTCTAGAACAATCTGACCTAAAGGGAGCTAACTTATTCCTGCTGGACCTAACACACTCTGTGAATACATCATTAATCCCTTCACGGAGGCAGTCACAGACATTACCTCCCGCGAAGCCCCACCTCTTAAAAATCCCACCATCTCTCAATATCATCACACCAGACACCCAGATTTATAGCACATGAACCTTTGGAGGAGGAACCATACCAAGCCAATGCATACATCATTAGCCCACTAGCAGATAAACAATTGAGATTATCTTGAGTGGACTGAAAGGAAAAAAATCTCTAACCTTGAGGTCAGAGCGTCTCTCTCTCGCTCTCCCAGTAGCAGGAAGTCATGTTGGCCTATTAACTGCAGAGGTCACTTTAAAACGTAAAGGGCAACTAGTGAAGAGTTAAAACAGCAGGAAAAATCGGAACAAAGAAAATTATAGTAAAATAAAGCCAGAGATCTGTTAGTGTTTTCCTGAAGCCTTATTTCTCCACTTAACTTCCAGTCATTTGAGTTGAATTTGCCTGATGGTTGAAGGCACTTTGGATATATATTCTTTCTTACACCTGAAAGTGTCTCTAACTCTTCAACATGCCACTAAGGTTACAAAAATACTAAGACACCATTCCTGCACTGGATAATTTTCTGTTCAAACAATGTCAATAGAATTTTAGGATTCTTGATGAAACAGAAGTAAATGGTGAGATGAAGTATCTAAACAGAAGTACTTTCAGTTCTCTGGGGGCCCAGGCAGGGAGGAGGGTACTCATACAAGTAATATTTTAAAGTGAATATATTAAGAATGAATTTATCAAAGGATCACTGGTGAGAAATGTATTTCTAGCAGAAGGAGCAGTACATGTTAAAGTAAAAAGGCAGCAGTTGTTGATTGGGAGCTATAAATAATTTTTTATTATTTGATTTATTAAGAGAAAGGTGGTTGCTGCAGACAGGAGCACAAGTCTGTAATATCAACACTGGAAGGCTGAGGTGGGAGGATCCAAACTCAGGCCAAGCCTGGCAATTTAGTGACTTAGTGAGAGCCCACCTGAGAAAAAAAATATTTAAAAGGGCAAAAACATGGTTGGGGATGTAGCTCAATATGAAGACCCTAGGTTAAATCCCCAGCACCAAAAAAATAAAAAGTAGGGGGGGAAGGATTGTAGGTAAACAACCTAGACTGGTTACTGGATGCCAAATTGTTAAAGATTTTGTGTGCCAATCTAATGGAATTAGCTTTTATCCTAAGAAGAAATGTAACTATTATAAACCTTTACTAATATACTATTGCATGTTAAATGTATATTTTTAGTGGATTTGCATTGTGTGAGGTAAGTCCATAGTGACAGGGAAACCAATCAAGAAGCTTTGTAGAAAATAACATCTGAATAAATGACAGAAACAAAACAGTTGAATAAGTGAGAAGAAATTCCAGGCTGGGCACAGGGGCACAGGCCTATAACCACAACTATCCAGGATGTTGAGGCAGGGAGATCATGAGTTCAAGGCCGGCTAGGGCAACTTAGTGAGACTCTTTATCAAAATGAAATAAATTTTAAAAACATGTCTGAGAATGTAATGCTCTTGCCTGCCACAAGCAAGGCCATGTGTTCAATCCTCAATAAGGCAAAAGACAGATAAGCAAAAAATGAATAAAAGAAATTCCAGGGTCACTTGGCATTTGGCTTACAAGATTGATAGGAAGGTAATAGATTATGGGACTGAATATAAAAGTGCCAGAATGAGTTCCTAATTTTTAACCTGGCAATTTGTTAGAAAGTGTTATACATCAAAATAGGAAATTTAGACAGAGGAACAGATTTATAAAAGACAATGATGATATCAGTTTGGGTATATTGAGTTAGAAATATTTGTGGAACATTATTGGAGCAGTTGGTTGGCAGGTGAAATCTTGAACATGAAGTTGAAGAAAGATATCTCATCTAGAAATAATCATTGGCATAGTTTGGGTAGTCTTTATGTTACATTTTCTAATTCAGTGAATTGGTATAAAAATTATCTGGTAAATTTCTGGTTTTCCGTTTCTATCACACACAATAAAAAAGTGAAGACTATTTGATTCTAAATACAACATGCACAATGACAAACTAACCAGGATGCTGCTTGTGGAGTGATGCTGTTGCATTGGACGACTGAGGGGAGAGACCAATTCATTGGGAGTAGCAATAAGTGACAAAAGACATCAGTGAAAATAGACAAGGTGAAACAAAACAAGAGAACATGCAGTCTCAGAAAGTCAGGGAACAAATATGAAGGATAGGAACAGGGAAAGGGGAAAGATTACAGAACATCAGCAAAGGGCATAATGATCAGTGAAAATTTGCCTAGCAGGTGAATACACATTGTATCTTTTGTTAATACTCAAGGTCTGATCCAACTTCCAAAACCATTTAATTAGAACAAGAACTAGGTAAAACATTAATAAAATGGAATTAAGTGATCTAATATATCCATAACACAAAACTCAGAAAACGAACTATAAGGTAGGGCAGATAGTATGGCTACTTTGAATATCAGTGGATTTCTTAAGAGTACATGTGTCAGGAGAGTAAATTGTGGTGGAAAAATATATTAAAGGGTTTGAGGTGATGGATTTTTTTTTCTGACATACAGAATGACAAAGGAAGTAAGAAATGAAGGACTGAGAACAAATCAAAGGAGACAAGGGACATGTTTCAGTGAAACACAAAGAATTTAAAAGACTTTTCTGGGGGAAGAATGGAAAGTAACTGATTTGTTTCAGGGAAAAAAAGACTGTTCCTTGGGGAGAGTTGGAGACAGGAATAATGTGGCAACATCTGATGACTTTCAAATGAATTTTTATGCTACTGCAATATTTATTATTCTCAAACATTTTTGCTCTTACGGAGAAATACTGAGGATAATATACTGGAATGGTTCTTCATGTATTCAAAGTATAAAATGCTTAAATTCAGGTTTAATGATAAAAATACATCAAAACTATCCACCCCTTTGTCAATCTACAAATTATGGGAAGACCAATATTTATGATGATCAGTTCTGATCCTATGGGTTTTATCTTTTTCATGAGCATAAAGTTGCTCAGTGCTTTTAAGAAGAAAGTGAAATATTTCTTTGTTTGCTCTTTTAAAAAAATACTTTGCAGTACTTGGTATGGAACTCAGGGCCTCATGTATTCTAGGCAAGTGAGCTGTACCTGAAGCCCAACCAGCAGTAGATTCAAAGTTGAGCACATAGAGTTATTCAAAATCCTGACATCAAAAATAAAAGTGGCTCCAGTCTTGTCCTGAATATAATCTGTAATAGGAAGTTGAGGAGATGGAGTAAGGAAAAGAGATAAGAAAAACAGGTAGACACACGGGGAGGAAAGACAGACAATACTGGTAAAATGACACAATTCCATATGGAATTAACTGAAAAGGAAACAAAACAAAAATAAACAAGCAAGCAAAGGAGAAGGCAGTAACATGCAGTATAAGCATCCATCACTGGACTGAGAATCATTGAGAAAACACTTTCTTGGGGCCTACTTGGTGTCATGTTCTGGACACAGGGAATACAATAGTCAACTGCATGGCTGGCAGCCTCATAGAATTTACACTGTCATAGGGAAAAGAGAGAAAGCACATACATGTTCAACATCATTCAAGAGAATGGTAATGGCAATGAAGGAAAACAGAGATAGGTACAAGAGTGTTGTAAGTTAGGCCAGGGTCTATTAAAGATTACCACTTTGCCCATTATAAAGATTTGGACAAGACTTTTAACCCCTCTTAAATTTTCTTAATTCCTCTAGCTAGCGACATCTCTGGAATAAAGAGCAATGCATTACATCTGTATCTATATTTCTTTACATATCTTTTCCCTCATGAACACTACTCATTCTCCTCTTGACACGTCTATGCCTTCTGACACTCACTGTTGGTTCTGGCTGGATATCTCTGGCTCAAGGACTCTCTGTTTGTATAGAATTTTGACTGGGATTATCTGTGTAATTTTCAGGATCTCTGTACTGAACAATAATCTGGTTTCTAATTCTGACTTGCCCATTTATTCCCAAGTAGTGAGATTCATAGATAAGAAGAAAGAGATGTTGGTCAATGTGTATGAACTTCTTTATGTGTAAACTCTAGAGGTTTATAATGCATGGTGTGGTCACTACCATTAATAGCATTGTGTTGTAGAACAGAGTAGATACTAAAGTGTTCTTACTCCCTTAAACATACAGTATTAATTATTTGTTGAGATTAATGTAATAATTACTTTGATTGTGGTCACTATTTCACAATGTATACATGTCTAGAATAATCAGGTTTTATACCTTGAATGTATCTAAGTTTTGTGAATTACATTCCAATAAAGATAGGGGGAAAGGCAGCAGTGAGTCTTTTCAAGAAGCTCATGGTAAAGTAAAGGCAACAAGGTAAATTCAAATGCTTTTAAAAATGTAAACACAATTTACTTCTCTGGGAGAGAAGTATACATTCTGCTATTTACACTGACTTTCTCTAGGAGGCTAGGAATGTCTTCCCTGAGCATGGCATTTGAGCTGAGACTTGAAGCATCAGGTGGGGAAACAAGAGTAGACTGTCACAAGCAAAGGGACTACTATACGTAACAGCTTGTAGTAAGAAAATCAAGTATTTCCCTAAACAGAGCAAAACAAAAGCTAGAACAGAGGGCAGTGTGGAGATAAGGCAGCAAGCAGTCCATGGCCCCTGGCATAAGGGTAATGATACAGAAGGGTCATTTACAGTAGACAAGGCTCCATAACCATCAATTTTTAGAAATTATTTTATTTTGAGAACAGTGGGAAGGGAATATAGTGTTTTAAAGAGAATTTTGCCATCAAGTTTATATTGTAAAAGGGCCGCTCAAATATACTGTATAGAAGAGAAGGAATGAATGAGGGAAAATTAGTTTAGGTTTGTACAACCATATTATTTGGAACAAAACCCTAATAGTGCTAAGAGTGAAAGGGATACTACCAATACCATGGACGCAATAGGCATAAATCATGTCCCGCCCTGAGCAAGCCAGGACTATCATCATCCTAACACAAAGCTATGAAACATTTTACAGTGCAGGAAAGAGATGATGAGTGACTAGTCAGAGGCATGCAGCATAAGTCTAAAAAGTGGAACTAAGCCACAAAGTACAGTACATAGGACAGAGAGTCAACTGAGCTTAGTGATGGACATCCAGGAACAGAAAGGTGAAAAGGTGTTGAGGCCAACTTCTGTGGTTTTATTAATGGACAGTTGATGATACAAGAACTGAAAGGAAAAAAATGGAATCTTAGAGTAATTACCTGCATGTGATGACAGGGGACAGTGCTGAGGTCATTTCTGAGACCTCTATGGTGGGCTAAATGTGCACTCTGTCATACAGAGGAAATTTTTTCATGGTTTATTGCTATTTCCCCTCCAGTCTATTCCAGCTTTCCTACTCTTTAGAAAGCAGGGCATGAACAATGACGGGTATGTTCATTTGGGATCTGATCCTCAGAAAGCCAGAATGAAGGGCCCAAACTGTGAGTTATTAAGGAGGAAGACAGGACAAGCAAACGTGCATTATTTAGGGTGGAGCCCCGGATGTTCTAGAACCTTTTTATGTTCCCCTGAAATACAGAGGACACTTCCTTGTGTTGTCTTCCTAAAATAATAAAGGTAAAAAATATTCTCATGGGCTCCTACCACCACTGTTTCAGGTACACAGCTGCCACCACTTCTAGGCTAGCTCACAGAATGTTTATGCTCCTGGCACGCCAAAGAATTCCTTTAGACCGAAAGCAGACAATGGGTGACATTCTCAGGTGATGTGGCCTGCTGTCAGCTAAGGGTAAATCTCAATTCATTACAGAATGTCCACTGTGGCTACAGTCACAGCTACAGTTGGATCAAGGCCATATGTCTCCATGCATCAAAGGCATCTGCTACTATTGGGATGAAAGTTTTGTGGGAGCTGTATATTCTTTCACAGTGATATTTTTTCTTTCTTTCTTTCTTTTTTTTTTTACATCTACTAAGTCCATTTGTTCACACTTTTGGTTCAGGTCTGTTATTTCTTTGCTGAGTATCTGTCCAGTTGACCTGTCTCTTTGTGTCAC
>PVLD010011561.1:12574-64718 GCA_004027595.1 Dinomys branickii
TTAGGTGCTCCATGGTTTGGTGCATAAATGTTTAGGATTGTTACCTCTTCCTCTTGCAGCTTTCCCCTAACTAGTATGTAGTGGCCTTCTTTATCTCTTTTGATTGTTTTTGGTTTGAAGTTTACATTGTTTGCAAACATAATAGCTACCCCTGCTTTTTTCTGGGGACCTGTTGCATGGAGAATTGTTTTCCAACCTTAAACTTTTAACCTGTGGATTTCTTTTTGAGTAAAATGTGTTTCCTGTATGCAGCATATCGTTGGATTGTGTTCCTTAATCCAGTCTTCCAATCTTTTCCTTTTGACTTTTGAGTTGAGGCCATTTACATTAATGGTTATCATGGTTATATGCTGGCTTATTCTAGTCATGTTATTTACTTGAGGTTTTCCTTCTTTTGCTGATGTTTAATTACTTGTTCTGTTTAGGGAGTTATTTCTATCGCTGTTCTTGGGATTGTGGTCTCTTTTTTCTCTGTCTAGAATATCTTTTAGTGCTGTTTGCAATGCTGGTTTGGCACTCATGAATTTCTTCAGTTGTTCTTTGTCGTGGAAATATTTTATTTCTCCATTGAATTTGAGGGATAATTTTGCAGGATACATCAGTCTGGGTTGGAAGTTGCTTTGTCTCAGAATCTGTAGTATCTCGCTCCAAGCTCTTCTTGATTTCATGGTTTCCATTGAGAAGTCTGCTGTGATTCAGATGGGCTTTCCTTTATAGGTGATCTGTTTGATTTCTCTAGCAGCTTTTAATACTGTGTTCTTTTGCTGGATATCTGGGATCTTGACTATTATATGCCTGTGTGTGTTTTTCTTTGGGTTATGGATCATTGGGGTTCTATATGCCTCGATTAACTGAACTTCGGTATCTTTCACCTTGTTTGGGAAATTTTCTGCTATTATTTCAGCAAATATTCTTTTTATATCGTTTGTGAGATCTCCTGCTGTTTCACACACTCCTATAACTCGAATATTGTTACGTTTTGCCTCATCTTGGAGCTGTTGGATTGACTTTTCTTGTGTCTTTGATGATATCATGAGATTCTTCCTTTCATGATCATAAGCTGCCATGCTGTCTTCAAGTTCTGAAATTCTATCTTCGGTTTCATTTAAATGGTTTTGCATGCTTTCAGCGTAAGTTTTCAAATCCTGGCATTCTCTTTGGACCTGTTTCATTCTTGGTAATTCATTCCTAAATTGCTCTTGTAACATTTCCATTTGTTTCCTATTTTCTTCTAGTCTTTTGTTTATTTCTTCTCTATGTGTATGGAACATTTCTTCCATCATTGTTTTCAGCTTGTTTTTTGTCTGAGAGATCATTGCAGGTATGTGGCTTATTTCTGCTTTAAGCTCTTTTATGGCCTGTTGGAGTTGTTTCATTTCGGATGCAATCATTTCATAACTTGCAGGTATGTGGCTTCCTGGTTCCCCTGTATCCTGGCATTCAAAACTTGTTCTGGGTGGTGTTGAGTTTTGAGACTGCATTTTGTTCCTCTGTTTTCCCATTTTTGGGTATCAGATTCAAAATGTGGAGCTATAAATTCCCCAGGCAGTTCAGCAGGCAAAGGTGTGCTGCAGAGGCTGCTCCAATGATTCCTTCTCTTTGGGAGAATGTCCCTTAAGCTGTCTGCTGAGATTTCCACTTCTACTCCCTACCCTGAGACCTGGCTGGGGCACATAAACGGCTCGCCGCCCCAGGGACCTTGCAGGCAGGCCACTCAGGTGTTCCTCCCTGGGTGGAGCTCCTTCCCCCCTCACAAATCCCGTCAGGGCGCCTAGCTAGCTCTTCCGACCCGGGGGATCCTGCAGTCAGTAAAGCTGCTTGGATGTCACTTGCTGGGCAGAGCTTCTTCCCGACTCAGGAAAAACTGGTCAGGGCACCCAATCAACTCACCCTGGGATCGTGCAGACAGGAATGCCGTTCAGATGTATCTCCCTGGATCGAGCTTCTTCCCGACTCAGAAATCCTGCCGACCACAGCTGCCACAGTTTGCGCGGCGCCGGCTGCGGGGGTGGGGGTCTGAGCGGGATCCCAGACCGCTGCCCAGATTGGCGCAATCTGCCCCAGTAGCACGTTCTCTGAGTTTACTCTGCTCCACCGCCTCCAAGCCCATCGGGTCAGGAGCTGGAAGGGTCCGTCCCGCCGCAAACGCTCTCTCGGCTGTATGCGGATTGAGCCGAGCCGCGGCCCAAGCGCAGCACCGATCCCTCGGGTGCCCAGCTCTCAGGATCCGCCCACTTCTCACCGCTTGCAGCTTGTCAAGCCGGCCCTTTAATGCTCAGGCTGTGGAGAGCAACCCGATCAGTTGGAATTTTGCATCCACGGACCGGGCACCCGTGCGCAAAGGATCGGTCTCTGGGAGAGTTTCCCTCTGCCGCTCACCTGGTCGCCATCTTCGAGAATGTGATATTTCCTCTTAACTTATACATGATTACACAGAACATATACAGCAAGCTTAAAGAATAATTATAAAGGTCTGCACCATGCACTACCACCCCAATCAAAAAATAGCATATTCCTTGTACTTCAAAACACACCTTTGTGAAGCCAGTGTCACAATTTCCCCAGAGGTAACTATTCTCCTGATCTTTTTACTTTTCCTTCGCATCAGTTCAGATGCTATGGTCTACCACTTTGGCCAACTCTGTAGCCATTACAGACTACTATATTTTCATTGTGTGTATGGGGCTGCAGACTGAATTCAGGGCCTCACATCTGCTAGGACGTGCTCTACCACTGAGCTACACTCAGCCCCTGACTAGAGTCTTTGTGTCTCACTGGTTTCCTAAATCCAACATACTTTCTTAGTATCTGCCTGATAAAACAACTCTTTCAAGGACAGGAAAGCAGACTATCCAAACCAGGTAATGAGCTCTAGGTTACTGGTTTGTTTGCTTGGTTGGATGAAGTCGCAGCCAATATTCACTTTTATGATCTCATACTATATAAATAATAGGGCCTAGCTACTCACCACAGCCACTGAACTAAGAAAACATGAGAGAATAATTTGAAAAGCAGGCCTGTACATAAAACATTTTACCAAAGGGGTTGGGAAATTTTTTAGAAAGAGAAAAGAAGTACTGTTTAGACACAATTGATTTTGAATTGTAGAAGGGGCACGGACTGTGGCACCTTGTGGTCTTCTCCAGATCTACCTTTTATAATGCTGCTGTTGTACTAGCTGTTTGCCCTTGGATTGACAGATATAAAACTAGGAGAATAAATAAAGCTGAGTAGTAATGCTATGGTCGGGACTATCATCTAATTGTCTTTTCTGTCCCAATGGCCTCTTATCTTCCAGAGGAGGAGAAAGAAAATAAAGCAAAGAAATAAAAAGAAACATTATTCCTTTTTATTAAAATCACTTGAATAGTTCTGAGGCTAGCAATAAGCTTTAAAGGTACTACTATTTAAATCCTAAATCTACCCATATTGCTCTAATATAAGATTTACTTGTCAGTAACGAAAGGCGGGAGAAGAGACAGTACTGTTGCTACATTTTCTTTAGAAAATATATTTTTAAAATGAACAACAAAGTGGAATTGATTCTACAGAGTGCAAGAAACTGTATGTACAGACTGCATAATCAAGTGCATGAACAGACATAAAGGTCAAAAATAGGCATACATTTTAGAAAGATAAGAGTTCACAGAAATGCCATGCCCACTTATCTGTGTGTCTTGGGGATGATCATTCTCTATAGGGTTTAGTTTCCTCCCATCATTAACAATAGGAAAATACAGTAATATGGCACCTGTCTAGTAAGTTGATTGTAAGATTAAACAAAAGCATGCATAAGGAACATTTAGTCAAATGCTTGGTATAGAGCAAGGTATTAAATGCATGATCATTCTAAAATAAATAACTATGCTTGCGTCAGTGCAAAACTTGGGGGAATAATTGGAATGAAAGTGGGTGTTATTTTTAAAAGCAATTATGATATACCTATGTATCACTGCAATAGAACCAGACTGTGAGACCTTAGAGGCCCTCTAACAGAGCTAAACATGAAGGGACAATGTTGTTTTGCCTGATTTACATCAGATCATTATTGTTAAAGCGCAGTTTCCTCAATACACTCAATATGAAGCATTTATTCATCCAGATAACAGGTGCAAATCCATGTATTCGAATGTTTCTTGGAGTCAGAGATCAAGATGGAAATCCCCAGAATCACAGAGATTTGTGTCTATAAACTTGCTCATTGTATTCACATTCAAGGAGGGTGGAAGGGGTAGTGCCAGCTTTTTAACCAGAATCTTTTCATTACTTCTCCCTGTTAGGGTTGCAGCACATGCTGTGAGGGACCTCCAGAGATTCCCCAAGCTGTATGCAGACAACAAATTGAATCTGAAAGCTTTATTAGACAAGTTTGTCTTTCAGTTGGTGGGACTGGATGTCAACTGTACTGGAAAAAATAAATTTTTTTGTGAAACTGGTTCCTGACCTTGACAAAAATTTCAAATCAAAGTGCACAATTCAATTCTGAGTTATGTCCTTATTTGTTAAACATAGAGTGTAGGCTCAAACAAGAGGCAAAGTTTACCTTAGAAGCATCAGTGAGAAAAATAATAGAACTTCTCTTTTGATCATGCTGTAGAAAGGAAAGTAAAAATGCCTATCACCGAATCATAGGTACATCCTTTTTTTTTTTTGTGGTACTGGGGATTGAATTCAGGACCTTGTGCTTGCCAGGCAGGCGTTTATTCCACTGAGCTACATCCCCAGCCCCAAGAAAGCTTTATATATATATATATATATATATATATATATATATATATATAATTTTTTTTTTTTTTGCGGTACTGGGGATCAAACTCAGGACCCTGCACTTGCTAGGCAGGCGCTTATTCCACTGAGCTATATCCCCAGCCCTCACCGAATCACAGGGTTAGAAAATATGCTAATAATCACGGTGACAACGTTCCTCAGTTCAATATAGAAATGAAGACAGTCTTCTCCAGTTACACAGCTAACAGAGAAAGCGCATGTATTTTATCAATAAAGTCCTTGAAGAATAAAGAATAATCCTGGGAAATAGAGGTGACATAAAAATTGTTTTATTTCATTATTGCCTTCTACATTTAGTTTCCCCTTTCTGATATAGGCAACAACGCATGTTTAAGGGCATAGTAATCATTCCAGAAGTGGAATTCAAAGATACTACAATTTAGACTCCTTTTCCCTATTAAAGGTTTACACTGTAAAATTAAGCCACTGGTATAGCTGGTGTTATTAGCAATTTTACCTAAATATTAGGATATCTAGACTGTCTGTTTAAAGAACTTACCATGGACTGGCAAGTACGTTGGAAATGAGATTGAAATATCTTTGTTCAAAATATTAAAGATGAGAGAAGAAATAAACTATATGAATTTTAAGAGGAAGATAGCATGTAAAGCAGAGGTTCTCAAATTATGTCTCACGAAAAATGAAAATTAAGGAATGAGACAGGGTTGGATCTGGCCTGAAGATCTGCACCAAATCCATGGACCATCCTTATTTGATGAGGAGCAAAGTCTTCAAAAAAAATATATATATATATAAAATGAATACTAAAGAACACTAAAATCAAACATGGAGATCCAAGTTTGTATTCAGATTCTGTTACTAAGCAGCTGGGAAAGTATGTAACCACTTAATTTCCCTGGGATTATAACTATATGAGAAGGCTTACTTATATGATCCAAATCTAATGTAAGTATATACTTGCTTATCTACTCAAAAAGTATTATTTAAATACTACCATATGCTGGTCATTAAACAAAAACTGAACACATATGGTAGCAACATATAAAGATAGGAAAAAGATATATGCAATCTTCGCATTGTGATTGAGACAAGAATTGGCTGTCAATTATGGAACAATGTCCAACTCTGAAGTCCACAACAGAAAAACAATACAGCAAACACACTTGAGAGGGTAGAAAGAAAGCCATAAAATTTTTAAAAAAGCATTTCAGACACAGCTTTTTTACTGACAGGCCATGGGGACTCACTGATTTAAACTAGAAAATGGAAGTTTGAAGCAAGATTAAATAACAAACTTGAAAGAATGAGTGAACACAGCCTAAATCAACAGTGGGCAGAAATGTTCTATTCCTCCTCACAAATTACCTTAGACAGCAAGTGGCATTTGGATTAGGCAGTGGCAGGATAGTCTTGAGCATAACACAGTGGTGGAACTCCATCTACTCTTCCTTATTTAAGAAAAGAATAGGCAGTTAACCATCGAAAATTGCTTCTAAGAAAGATGAAGCCTTTCCTGAGATAGTGGGGAAAAAATGAATGACCTGTCAAACCCTTTTCCAACTATAATCTTAAAATCCGCAATTTAAGTGTAAAACTGCTACAATTTCCCTTTAAAATCCTCTTTAAGGGTAAAGTTATACTCAATTTTAAAAAGACTCAGTGATGTTTCAGGAAACATGAATCTATGTTGTAGCCTTATGCTGCAAGCTGGAGTATAGTTTTTTTTTTTTTTTTTTTGATGCCAGCAATTGAACTCAGGACCTTGCACTTGCCCGGCACTGTGCCACTGAGCTATATCCTTGGCCCGATAGTGTACCTATTTTTATGAAGACATTTAAACAGCTCTAATTTCACCTTGATAATGTGATATTTGATATTATTACATAGTCTAGTTATTTCAGGCAAAGTGTCTTTCTTGGAAGAGGTTAAATAGGATAAGAAGGTTAAGGTAATTTTACTGTAATCAACATTATTTCTGTTAAAATGCAGGACATAGACAATTGAAAAACCTCTGATCAGAATACTTTATTTAGCCTTTGGTATTAGTGTCATCCTCCACTACACAGACACACACACACACACATACACACACGTACACAGGCACACACGTACGTACATACGCGTGTGCGCGCGCGCGCGCGCACACACACACACACACACACACACACACACACACACACTGATAGTTCTAGGAAAGTTTCCAACAAGGATTAGAAATGATGGATTAGAGAGCTTCTCTTCCTTTGCTAGTTCAGACCCCTACGCACAGCCCCATGGTACCAAGCAATAAAACTGCCAAAAGGTTAAGAGAGGGAGAAGAAAGGGAACTTCATCACCACAAATGGATAATTAACATCGAAATACTGGAGCTTTCACATGCTATCACTGTCTTGAATGTTAACAATGTTGCCACTGTTATGGCTTTCCTGTTAACCAGCCGGCATTGTTGAACAGCCTGGCCCAGGACCAGACACTCTACATAGAAAGATTTCCTCTGATAAATGGGAACAGTGCTGGGATGTCCACAGCCAGGGATCACTGTGGTTACTTCTCTTTGTAAATATCTCATTATATTTCAAGCACCCTCATCTCACTCATATGCCGATATGATTTTTAAATTACATTTTTAGAATAAAACCTTATTTCTACTGTATTGGACTTTAAGGAAGTTTTCAAGATTTAGAGATTGCAACTATAAAACCAACAGAGACATGGCTATATTATCAATGCTTTCAGTACAGCAAGTATCTTTTAATAAGGCAGAGACAAATTTGGCTCCACTGAAACTGATCTGAAAGATTCAGCCAAAGCAGAACCAACAGTGGAAATGTAGCAGAAAATGCCCCCCTGTGTACTTCCATTGCCCAGGGGATAGGGCAACTGTTACTTCTGTCTCTTAGAAATGGCTGGTCACTATGATGCATAGCTGGTCACCATGACACATATTGTAAGAACCAATCCCCAATTGATAAGCCATTGTGTTTCTGTACTACTTGTTTGCTTATCCCATATAAGCTCTGGACCACCAGAGAACAGGGCCTGATATTCTGGGAATGATCCTAATCGGTGCCCATAGATGTAAATGGATCTACCACCAAAACCTGGCTGTCCTTTTGGTGTTTCTGCTTTCCATTGCAGAAACAGCTAAAACCGGAAATGATAGGGGTGGTACCTCTGCCAGTGTTTCTGAGAGGTATCTGTAAAGATAACCCCAAGGCTCCATTTGGAAATGACTCACTCTGTTGGCACTGCTCTCAGCTCAGCACCAGTGCATTCAGCAAAAACAGGATGTGGTAAAAGAGATGAGGTGGAGCATGAAATCTTCGAAACACTGGGACATCTGAAGACTCCCAAACATTTACACTGGACACCCCAAGGACTCTGCCCACGGAGTCATGAAACATCCACAGAACTGTGACGACTGCTATTTTACCAAGATCCTTCCGCCTAATGTTCCTTGCCTTCTTTCAGGACCTATAAAAAATCCTGCTTCTCTTTGTTCCTCATGGATGGCCATTTTGCCCTCTGTCTGCCTGCAGGCACAATACATTCCACGCCATGTTGCCTTTACACAAGCCCGGTAGTTTCAGTTGCTCTCTGCTTCATGCTGTTCCTTACAAGAAGCAATTGACAACTTCCTTCTTTCCCTCATTGTCATTGCGGATAAATAAAGGCCAGGATTACATTTAAGCTGCAATTAACCCCGTGTTTTCACTGCATTGCCTGGATATTGGAAATGTTATTAAAATGACACTAGAATGCTTTATCCATTTCTGCTGAGGTGAGTGAAGTTCAAATTATAAATATAAAAATAAGCTTCTGTGTATTTGATATTTAATCTAAACATAACCTTTGATTCAAAGATAAATAAATCACTGCTTAAAATATGATGTACTCATTAACAGCACAACCTTTGGAATCACAGAGACTTATCTTAGAAAACCTATTCTGCTTAACTACCTTTACTATCTTGGACTAATCATTTAACCTTTCTAACCTTTGATTTTCTCGCCTGCAAAAAGGGAATCACAACATAATTCATGCAAAAGGTATAAATGTAACACTGATTCTAATACCTGTTGTATTAATTTAGCTCCATGCAGAGAAGTAGACCTTGAAACAAAGATTTACGTAGGCATAGTTTAGCTGGGCAGTTGGCCTTGGAAAGTCATAGCAGAGGAGGAGGGAAATGAATAAAATGGGAAAAGCATCTTTGCAGTAGAATTGGATAATAAACAGGTTATCATGCTCAACACAGTGGAGAACCTGGGTGTGGAACACATATCAGAGCCAGCCTTCCTAATGGTGAGAAGATGGGCTATTTACCAACTTCCCTCTTCGTTAGATGCTGTCCCAGTGATGTTTCCTCCTCATCATTTCAAGTCTTCTCTGTAAATGGGCTAGCTTCTCCTATTGCCAAAATCACAGGTACTTGGGATTAGAAGTCTCATGTTTAGAGGAATGCTACGTGCTGAAGGTATATGCATGGGACATGGAAGACCCAACCTAACCTATCTGGTCTGTATCTGTACATATAGTGTTATTGAAATAGAGCTAGCCCCCTTTACATATTATTTGTGGGATGGTAGTATGTGATGTGAGTTGATCATGTAACCCATAAAACTGAGAGTAGTTAGCATTTAGCCCTTTATACAGTGCTTTGATCTCTTATCCAGTTGGAAGAACAACTGAGATTAGAACGTAAGATTGTTGACCTCCAATACTGCACTTCCCTGATTACACTGGAGACTTGCTCTCTCAAAATTAATTACAGGAAGACATGATTTCACCAGTGTTTAATCAGGTAGAAACCTCTATTAACTGGCATTTCTATATATCTGTGTACAGTGGTCAATTCATTGTATAGTTATTACCCCAACACATTTGAATCAAATCTGAATTGCAGTATTTACATTAAACATGTTCTATATGCAATTTATTTTGAAAATGCTAAATGGGGTACTGCAGAACATAAATGTTCTCAGGCCCACCAGCTTGTGTATAAGAAAGGATTCACATTGACATTTACCACCAGATTTGCTGGCTCTTTGCCTCCATCTGCAATGCAAGCCTTTAGACTCTCACAAAGTCCTGTCTAGCTAAATGTTTAGCTTGTCTAGAGAATCTTCATAGAAGCATGGCTCTTCTTCCCAGAGCTCTCTGCTAGAAACACAGAACAGCAGTTCCAGGCAAATACCGCCTGGTTTATGAGCATTCCACTTCCTTGAACGTCTAAACTCCAACGTCCTTGGTGAAGGGAGTCAGGAAGCAAACACTCTGGAATAAAGGAGACCACTTTGTTATCCACAGCACTAGGTCACACTGAAAGCCCACGCTCTTAAACTCAGCAGTGTGAATGAACTTCTTTCTATTCACCATAGGCCTATGGCCAAAATTTTCAAAGTGCAGTCCCAAGATCAGCATCACCTGGGAAATTTTGAATCACGCAAATTGCACCCCATGTGAATTAGAGATACTGGGGCTAAAGTCCACCAATCTGCTTTAACAAAGAATGGGTGGTTTTCATCCATGGTAAAGTTTGAGAAACACTGACATAAGGTATTGCATGGAGACTAACATGATTGTATCTACTTTTTCCTCTTTTCCCCAGTGTAGTGGTTTGTGTATAAATATAGCTACTGTAAGCTTTCCTTCAATACCCATGCCCTTTGCAATGTCATACCTCAGCTCTTCCCTTCAAGAAATGAAGTCATTGCCTCACCTGGGCTACAGTTTAAACTTTCTTTGGCCAATAGAATATAGCAGAACTGCTATATAACCTTTAAAGTCTGAACATCAAGAAATCTACCTTCTTCCCTGCCCCTGTTGGAAGACCACCTTGAGATCATCAGAAAATGAAGCCCTCGTCTACTCACCAGAGGCTGAGGGCTTCTGAACTGCTGCGGTTCTCCAGCCAACAGCCTACTGTCGAACACCTGAGTGAAGTCGCTTCAATCAGCTAGCTGCTGCTCCCTTGCCACAGAGCTGAATTCACACTGGATATCATTTACTAGGGCCATCAGAAAAACTATCCAGCTACTGGCAGGGCAAATTGCAGAGCAACAGATACATAAATAAGTTAATTGTCCTTATTTTAGGTCATTAAGTTTTAGGGTGGTTTTATGCAGCAATAGCTGACTGATACAACAGGTATTCAACATACCCATTTGTCCTATAAATTTAAAAAATGTATACAGCTCAGGCAGGGCCACAACATCATATTATATAATTTAGGTAAACAGTCATAAGAGAGCTTAGTTTAGTGCTTTAGAAAGTTACTTTGAGCCTACATTTCCACACACACGAAAATATTCAAGGAGGTGATAATATCAATGATTATTCCAAGTTTATAATTCTAGGAAATTCAAAGCAAATGGATTTCTCTTACTTGTTAAATAGAAAAGACTGAGAAACATGTATTACTTCTAGTCCCTGTACATCCAAGAATGAGTTAAATTGCATTAACCTTGGTTGTCAGCTGCCTCTGTATCTCGGATTTCCATTAGGAGGGGCGTGTGTGTGTGTGTGTGTGTGTGTGCGTGTGTGTGTGTGTGAGGGAGAGAGAGAGAGAGAGAGAGAGAGAGAGAGAGAGAGAGAGAGAACAAGACACACAAAACGAAAACAACACAACTCAGGCTTTGGAGACTGACACACTTGGATTGGAATCCTGGCTCTCTTTCTTTCTAGCAGTGTGCCTTTAATCTAGCTATGTCCCTTTGAAACTTTGGGTCCCTTACCTTTTAAAAAGTTGCGTTTACCCACATGTACTTTTGCAAATTTATTTTGATGATAAAGAGATGAATGCAAAAACAGCTATAGGAGTTCAATGGAAAAACATTATGATGAATTATGAATGCTGCTATATAATATAGTACATGAAATAATCACATGATAAATTAGATTTTTAAAATATTTTAAATTATTTCATATTAAGTCCATGAAGTAATATAAACAATGTTAATACTTATGTCTTAACCACCACATATAAATTTTTAGAGTTGTCTTTGAATAAAAGCAACTCTGGATCTAACTGACCCCCTATTGATTCTTTTCATTCAACATTTGAGTGTCTAACATTTTGACTTTATGCCCAGCTCTGTGACAGTTTTGCTAAAGGGGATGAAAAGCTCCTGCTTTTGGGAAAATTCCTCTCTCAGTTCTCCAGCTCTGGTCCCAGCTCTGCCCGCTCACACCAATAACCTGGAGCTGAGGACTTTCCCAGATTCTCTACTGGCAGCAAGCTAGAGGGAATGCGGGTGGGGGGGGAGTCATCACAAAGGGAAAAGAGACCCTCACTGGGGGAGAAAAGGAAACAGGGCAAGAAGCCTAAAATACTCCCACTTCCTCCTCTGTTCCTTGCTTGGCCCTATGCTGGAGTCTCACTGCTCTTACTGACACTTCTCTGTCTTGCTCCTACCTTGACATCTTCATTTTGACTGTTCTCTCTCTGCCTGGAATATTTTCCTGAATTATACATATAGCTCACTGTCTCAAATCAACTTTCTATTAATGAAAGGGCCTGCCTGACCACACTTTAGATAATAATGCTTTCATCTCCACTCCCTGTGCTTTTACCTTGCTTTCTTCTTCTCTGTAACTACGCTTCTCCAGCTTCAGTATGCACATGAACCCTCAGGGAATTGATGAAAATACAGGTTGTGATTAGTTGAGTCTGAGGTGGGGCTTGCATTTCTAACCCAGGCCATTTGACATCAATTTATAACCTACATTCAATAGCACTCATACTTGAGGTAGTATATATATTTTTCTTTATTAGTTTATTGTCTGTTTCTTCCACTTAGAATGTTTCATGAAAAGGACTTTACCTCATTTTATACTGAATCTTCAGCACCTAGTCTGATGCTCATTATGTAGAAGTTACTCCATAAATGTTTACTAGAGTGCATGAATAATGTTCCTGGAAACCAAAACTGGAAGTTCGAGTGTATTTTCCATTTGAAACATTATCATTATATTTAGGTACATTACATGTTAAATAGATTTCTGTGCCCTGGTTTGAGAACGTTCCCACCATATGTAGAATTCTTTAAATGGGGACATAAACTCATAAATTCAGTTCAACAAGATTATAAAAGAATCACTGGAACAAAACCTCTTCACAGGCTTATGGAGTCGGAGGCTGAACATATAAGAGGCAGAGAACAAATGCCAATAAATGATTATATAGGGACAAACCGCGCACATGTGCTGAGGGAAACAAAAATTACAGCTCATAAAAAGAAATAAGCCTGACATAATTAGTTGAATATAAACCCTGATAGAGTAATTTCAGTGTCCCAGGTTGACCCCCTCAAAAGACACACACATGCATAATGCTTGCACATCTTTTTTAAGTCTACAATGCCATTAAGTCTAACTGTGATGACTTCTCAGAAATCCCTAGAGGCTCATGAGATGTACTGTACTCAGATTGTACAGCCTCTTTTAACCCAAACACTATTTATGCCTCTACTGAATTATGGTTATGTCACCTCAGTTGTGATCCTTCCAGCTCACTACATTTCTACTTGATATAAAACAAAATTCAGCTTTATCTAAGAATTGGTCACCATGCAAAATACTTCGATATTTGATTTCTGAAATGTAGACAGAGAAGAAGAAACACTCAAAGATGCTTTTACTTCTGCCTAATTATAGAATTGGTACAGCAAAGAAGTTTTCTGGCTTCTTTCCTGAGAGTCAAAGCCAGCGTGAAGAATGCTGTGAAATTTTTTTGCATACCTTCTTTCAGCAACTGAATAGAAAGTGAAATAAAACAGACTGAAAATATGCAGTAACAACAAAAGTTACAGCTATAGCTAAATGAAGAAACGTTGAAGTCAGCTCATGGTAATCATAGTTCATTGTTTTCTTCTTTTGAACTCAAAATAAAAGAGCTCTTAAAATTGCTTTGAAAGGGGACAGGGAGAGATAGGAAGCCTGGGTTTCTGTGATTCCTGTGATTTCTGTGATTTTTGTACGCATACTTTATTCAAGGAAAATACTGTCTAAGTGATACAGGACTTGGATTTTGAGCTCCCCTGGGTATAGCATTAGTGGAAAATCTGTTGCTTCACCTTGATTAGAAAAGTGAACCATTTCCGGATGCTGGGAATATTGGTTGTTTATTGTTTTCCTTACAAAGAATTGCTTCCAGCCCCAGAAAACAAAACAGCAGTCCATAGGCACTGGCTGGCTGAAAGAGGAATAGGAAGGCACGCCCTCTCCCAGCTACCCAAGACAGCTCTGCAAAGCCAGCCCAGAGCAGGGCTCCTGTGAAATCACCTCTTGTGAGAACAGCTGAGGCATCTGCTGAAACCAAACTATGTTTCAGCTTCCGCTACTCTTTCCTACCTTCCACTCTTCCTCCTAGCTGTATCTGCAGAGAAACCTCTTCAATACATCTCTGGTATGCAAAGTTTTGAATCAGGGCCAATTTGCAAAGAGCCCATTTCCAGACATTTTGCATAGCAAATACCACAAAGGTTTATTCCTAGCTGCAGAATCAGGGGGGGAAATTCTTTCCTTTAACTCAAAAATCACCTTATTGTCATGCTTTTGAGCAAACAGCTAGCCCCCCCAAAAAATAATAATGGGTGCAGTATACTTACAGGCTCCAAGAGTGGTGAGTCCAGGAGTAAGGTCAGGCTGCTTTGCCTTCAGCTCTCCAAGTAAGTGTTTCACCGCCGTCCACGCAGAGCTCAGGTCTTCTAACTTCCGCTTTAAAAGAAAAGCGCACGTGTTACTTGACTAACACCTTGAAGATAACTTAATTCATGAAGTTATTAATTTGCTTTGTGAATATATTATTGTATTTCTATTACAGTTTAGTTCTACATTAATTTTCTGGGTAGAATTCCTCTCCATGGAATTATAATTATTTTAGACAACTACCCCACAAATATTTATTGATTATTTGCTCCATATAAAATTTTCCTCCAGGCACAGTTTCATTTAGAAAAAAGGTAGTGTGCAAACATTAGTGGAAACAAAACAAATAGGAAACAGCCCTCTCTCAAACTTTGGCTTGACTCATAAATAGTATCTATTGTGGCTGCATGCCAGGATTCTCTAGGGTACTTTTAAAAAGTTCTAATATCTGTCTCACCCCAGGTCCACAGTGAGAATCTCTTGGAGAGGCAGTGGTACAGACGGGGATACTTCACCCAGGGAACCTTACATTCTTATTGATGAGGTAGACGCGGTGGGTAAACACCCTTCAGGGGTTACTGCTTTCCGACTCAGCTGCACAGTACAGACCGCCCTACGCAGGCTCCCCAAGGACCCAGTTTGGCTCAGAGCTGGATGACTATGACAGGTCATTTCAGCTGCACAGCATCCAGTGGACCCAGCTGACTATATATTTGGGGGAGAATTGAGTCCTGTTTCCCTCCACTAATCCTTTTTTTTTGCGGTACTGAGGATTGAACTCAGGAACTTGCGCTGCCAGGCAGGGGCTTATTCTACTGAACTATATCCCCAGCCCCTCCTCTAGGAGTGATTCTGCTCCTTTACAATCCACAAAATCATCTGGAAGCAAGCCATACTAAATCATGGATGGATTCAATAGGGCTCAGGTGGGGCCCAAGAAGTTACCTTCAAGAAATTTTCCAGGTAATGCTGGTTGGCCATGACCAATACCTAAGGTATCCACTATATTTAATGAGTTACCAGGATATCTTGCAGCATACTAGTTATGTATCATCTTTGGAAGTAAATAATAGACTTGAGTTGAGCAAAGCTACGGAGGGAACGACAGAACCTAGACATGGACAGAACCTAGGTTTCTTTAATAATGTTAGGGCAGGAAAGTTGCTTTGCCAGGAACACATACACTCTACTGACAAAGGAGCAAGAGAACTCTACTACTGGGAAATTTTCATTGGTTACAATCAGCAACACCTGATTAGTGCAGTATTTGAAAAATTAATCCCTTAAACCAGGGTCACAAGTCCAATTCTTTACCAGAGTCTAGGTGATAACAAAGAGAACAGCAAGATTTGGTTCAAGCAGACAGCCACTCTTTCAGTGGCAACTGGTTATTGTCACTAGAAACACGGGTATTTGTGATGTATTTATGAGCAACAAAATCTCTGCTGATCATATTTTTATATGTGTATGCCAGAGAAGTTGTACTCATCCTCCTAATGGCATAACACAGCACAAGCAAGTTTGTTGCTGCATTTTGAGGACCTGTGGCTAATATGGATACGCATGCTAAGGAAATGTAGAGTTGAATATGATGGATCCACGCTGATAGTATGTAATTGTTAAAATCAACCAACTAAGCTAGAGTAACATGGCTGCATCTTTAAAACACAGCTGTTATGTTTTAAAAGCTAAGAAACATAAGATTTATAGCACATCAGTTTTTAAAATTTAAAATGTAATTATAAATAATATTGTATGCTTTATGAGAATAAAGCAGATAAAAAAACAGGAGAACAGATATTGTCATAAATTTTAGGAATTTTGTGAACTGGTTTTTAAAACAACCATTAAAAATTAAACTATAAACTGGGCAAGGTGGGCCATGCCTGTAATCCCAGCACTTGGGAGGCTGAGGTAAGATTACTGTGAGTTCGAGGCCAGCCTGGGCTATGAAGTTCAAGGCGAGCCTGAACTGCACAAACTTCATAGTGAAACCCTGTCTTAAAAGAAATACATGTATATGTTTATATATGTATAAAATCAAACTTCTACACTTTTTTGAGATAAGCTCTTGTTTTCTATTCCAGGCTGACCTTGAACTCAACTATGTAGTCCAGACTGGTCATGACCTCGTGATTTTTCTGCCTCAGCCTCCCAAGTGTTAGGATTATAAGCATGCACCATGTCTGGCTAAAATTGCACTAGAATTTATCTATTCCTGACATACCTATTATCTGTTCTCTTGAAATTGTTTATATGTAAAGAGTCTGATATTGTGTCAAAGTAGAACTTTTACTTATGACTTTTGCCCAAAATGCAGGTTGTTAAACATTTATTATCATGTCAGTGAATATAATTGTTTTTCATTAAATAATCAGCCTTAAACCCCCAAACAAGCAAGAATGCCTCTCAAAGGCATGGAAGACTGCCATTGATTATCGTGACATGTGGATGATATTTTTCAGTCCTGAAATCAGAGCCTAAATAATTAAATATTGTGAAAGGTTAGTGAATAATATATTTGGTCTCTTGGTTCCCATGTGAAGTTTCAGTAACTTTGCAAGGACTGAATATTAAGAACAACTAGAAGCAGCCATGCTGATAGCAGAAGGTAGTAATAAGGAATAGGGAAGAAACAATAAATATAAAAGCTTATGACTAAGAAATGTAGTAATCATGGTTATTTAATGAAGAGATAACATTTTAACACCATTTAGTTTATATGAAGGAAACCCCTAAGTACTGAAATAGGGAGGGATATGAGGAAGAGGAGAGGGAGAGGAAGAAAGAGAAATGAAGTAGAGGAGGGAGATTCGAGTTAGAGATTGGTTCAGTATTTCTGGGGGTCAGCCTATTCTCCCACTGCATAAGCATATGACCTTAGAGAGAGTGGTCAAAGAGTTTTGAAGATCTGCTGTTCCTACAGTTGCCTTAGGGTCTGCTTTCTTCTCCTAGTTTAAGTATCCCTGTAAGTTGAGTTTGATGTTAATATTTACAGATTAGTATTTATCTTACAGCCTGACTTCAGGAAGCAAAGTAACCACTGCATCTGAAATTCAACTGAAGAAATATGTATATTGAAATTCATCATGTTCTTAGTGCATCATTATATAAGTTAACAGAACAATTGATGTTTTAATGGCACCCTGAAAAGTAAAATACATTGAAATTCTGCTGTGATTTAGAATCAGAAGTTGTGAATTCATTATTACTGATTGTGTAATCCTTGGCAAATCACATAGGTCACTCAGATTTATCATCCTTGAAAAGCAGATATAATACTACCACCTAACTCATAGCTTTGTTAGAGAAACTAACTGAGATGTTTTATGTGAAAAGAATTCTGTGAACTGTAAACTATTATAAAATTGTTGGTTAGATATTATGCGCAGTTTAATGAAGCAAAACAAGATAGTCAGTAAAAGTTTTCATTAAAATAGTTACAGTAAAATATTTCTATGCTTAAAGAAATAGGTTTTGGTTATCTGAAAAATAACATGTATGTAAATTCACTTTCCCATTTAATTAATATGGAAACTCTGAACAGTCTGTCCATTTATTCCAATGTTACCTTGCCCATTGTTACTCCCACCTGGCTAAATGAAGGGTTCAACTACAGAGGTGGATTTAAAAAATTAAGTATTACCCAGATGTCCCACAAATATCTGAGAATATTGCAAAGGGTCAGAAGGACAATAAATTCAGGGTTATATATTTCCAAATTTTCCATAATTATTAGCCAATGCAATCATGTATGAAATGGCTGTAGATTTTGATTTGTCTCATCACAAAAATACTCTTGTAACTTCAAGAATCCAGTGCACTTTAGAGTTGAAGTTGATTATATTTTTTGCAAGTTCTTTTTTGTTTTGTTTCATTTTGCTTCTTGCTTCTCTGGCATGTCCACACATTTCCTATCTCTCAACTTTTCTATGAAGCTATAAAATTCTTTTTGGAAGCAAAAAAATATTTGGCTGCAGCAAACAATGCCGCTTTCTTCACATAATAAACTTTAAGCAATGTTCAATAAAAGTCTATAAAGGGTAACAATTTGCTATACGTGATAGCAATCTGTAAGCAAATTGAAGGCAACCAAGTATGCTTAAATTCCCACCTCTTTAAATACGAAATCAGCGAGGAAACTGTTATTACATCATACATTTGACTACCTTTCCAAAAGTTCAAAATTTTGAAAATTCTAATGAAGATGCAAGTCTCAGCCATTCGTCAGATGAGCTGCAGATTCAACAGAGTGGATTCATATTTTACCCAAAGGGAGAGATTTACAGAGCATTTAAAACGGTAAATTTAGTTTCATTATAGGCAATTTTTGCAGTTAAGCATTATTTTCCATTGTAGTTACTTTGCTTGGAGGCATTCATTAAACGAGTAAGACAAGTATAAAAAATGATGTGAAATTTCTTCTTTATGAAGATCAGGAATTAATTAGAAAAAAGTGATTGATGAATATAATCACTTTTTAAAATTTGAAATGAAATACAGCTGTTTAAGTCAGAAATTTTCAAAATTTAAAAAACAAATCTTTCTCTTGTGTCAACGCTCAGCATACAATTAGTATCTCTTGAATAAAAAAAGGAATCCACCTGTGGTTTTATATAGCCAGACATGCATGTAAATATTGTGGCTGAAATAATATAATGTTTAATATAATATTAAAATGCATTTAATAAAGTGAAGACCAGAGGTGAAATTCAAATCTCAAACGTGTTTGCCTCCTTATAACTATTGAGGGTGCCTAAACCGAGACGCTTCACTCAAATATTTCCTCAGAAAGAGTCAGCTTGTATTAGAGCCTTTATAATGTCTTCTGAAACTCAATTGTTTTCTTTTGAACAATTAAGTTTGAACATTAACGTGAAGTGATCCCCGGAGACATGAGTTCAGGTGTTTGAAGAACTATTCAGACATAATTTGGTTAAATAATAACAAAAACAACGTGAAGAAAGGTGACAAAGCATTACTGGCTAACCCTAGTGTGCAAACCCCAGGGTCACCAGTGGTGGAGGAAACTGTAAGCAAGTATCTTAAAGCCAATTTTAAAAAGCAAAAGTTAATCCATTGCCAAAATGAAGAGTACACCGTTAAGAAAAAGATATAAAAAGATCAGTTTTCCTAATTTTTTTTAATTGATGAGGACATTTGGCATAAAAAATCCAGTGATAGCATAGACAAAGCCAAAAGTTACCCTGCTGGTAGCTGACAGGTAACTAGGCCATAATGATGCCAGTAGAACCAGTAGAAAACAAACAAAAGCACTTAGAGAAAATAAACTAGAGACAAGGGCACCCCCATAGCCGTGTTTAGAACAATACAGAGACAAGACTGCTGAAATGACTAATACGAAGCACTGCTGTTCGCTGCACACAGACATAGTTTAATCCTGTTTTAATCTGCTCGCCTTCTCCAGAAAAGTTGCTAAGATACCTGATCACCAGTGAGTTCTCCTTGACAGCATCTCATCGAGCCATAACTTCAACTTCTCCAATCGTTCACCCAGCTGAACTTGTAAAAGGCTCTTTCTAATGTCCTCTTACTGAGAGGCCCCACAGTTTTTCTTGCACGTTTTCTCCCCTGCTGAAATAAACTAAATGTTCCTAATTTTTTTGATAACAGGTATGTGCCTAGTAGACTTACTTGGAGAGCTTTAATGGCACTATGTGGGGATGGCAACTGCACCGTATTGAAAATAATTTAGAAGGCAGAGTGTGAGCTCTGGAACTCTGGAATGTATATACAAAGAGTTCATATGAAATTGCTCCATCAAATGTAAACAAGGCAAAAGAAATATTTGTAAATGAGTATGTTATTGTAGAAAATGTAAGACAGCAAATATGGAAGTACTATGCAATTAAGAAATTAAATACAATTAGACATTTGACAATCTTATCCATATCTTGAAAAGTTTGTTGGGATAATTATTTTCAACTCTCACACAAATTTTATCCTCAGAGTGGGAAGGTGGGGCTCCCCTCGTGTCCAAACATTGTGACTAGCATTTAGTCACCCTCGTGTTGTCTAAGATTTTCTCCAAAATTATAAAGCAAATTTGAATTTTTAAAAAATAAAATGCTGATATTCATGCATTCATAAATCAGAAGAGATATCTAATATTGTTACCTTCCTTCTATAAATCCTTTCCCAATGTTTGCTACTGTCATTGTGCTCATGCCAAGAGGCAGTCAAAATGGACTTGATCATTGAAGGGGACAATTTACGTTTTATCTCTAGTAATTTTTGATGTTATAAAAACATTGTACCAGGTAAATGAGATTGTGCACATGATACATGATTCACAGAATCCAAATATTGTTATAATTCTGATAATATATAATTGGGCAACATTTTGACCAAAAAACAATAATTGTTGTAATCAGATACTATTGTAATCAGATATTGTTGAAGTCATAATAATATTCAGTTGAGCCTGTTATATATCATATATAAACTTTCAGACACATATCCATTACAATATATCGAAAATTGGTAGGAAAAAAAAATAAACCCCGAGGAAGTTCTTGGAAATGTTAAGCTCTAGATATTGGTAAGAGAACAAACTTGTTGAGATTAAAAAAAAAAAAAACCCAGCTTAATCTAGTTAATTAACAACAAAACAGCTGGGAAAATGAAACATCCTTGGTTGTGATTGACTGTAATTGAAAATGACTAATGATGCTGTTATTTTGCAGCTTACATCTGAGGAAATGATGCCTGAAAGATTATAACTGTCCTCCTGACCATTTATCTATAGTAATTATTTTGTGTTAAAGTTCAGGATGGAGCCCTTTGGCCAGATGCATAAAATTCCTTATACCTTACTTTTACTGTTACATTTAAAATTCATTCAAATTAAGTTAGTTAAATATATTACAAAGATCATGTAAGCAAGATTTCTTTTGATAATGGAAAAAGTTATTAACAAGTCTAAACAGCTGGTTTCATCTTACCACTTCCACAAGTAACTAAGACATTTAAAGTGCCATTAATGCTCTCATTTCTAACATACGGAAGGCAATATAATAAGCTTAAAAGACATACATTTTTAACATTTTAAAATAAAGGTAAATTAAAATAAGTAGAAGTAGAAGAAAATGGCTTCTAAATGCTTGCATAGTCCAAGAGAGTTTACATTACAACTTTAGGGATGACATAATAGTGTATTTCTTATGGGATTTTTGAATATTATTGCCAATGATGACAACTGTTTTGTTGCACTTTAATTGCTGAATGGCTGATGGGAAACCTAGGTGTGAGTCCCTGGAAAGTGAAGCACAGCAAATTGAGCCAGTCAGTTCGCCTTATCATAAAATATAATCACCAAAGGTATACCCTTAGCAAAATTTTAAAAAATTCTCTAATTGAAACAATGCTGTGTGTAGGTAAGAGGAAGAATCCATATACAAATGCAATGGAATAGAGGTGTGGGGTGTGGGGAAGATACAGAAGAGAGGGGCAGTGAGTGGAAGAAAGGGAGAGGGAGAGGGAGGGGAGAGGGGGAGGGAAAGATACATTATTTAATCATACTATACTAAGATTGTTCAGATAATTTTATACCAGAGATCTAGTACTGTATTTATGTCATTAGAATAGTCTCATGATATGTTTTTAAACTTTATAGGAAATCCTCAAAGCAAATGAGAACAAAAGTTGATCAGACAGAAAAGGAAACAAAAATGTGCCAAAAATAAAGAAATACTAGAGAAGTTGAAGAAGCAAAGAAAAAGAAAAGAAGAAGCAAAGAAGCTGACTGGGGATGAGGTCAGCTCCTGGTCAGGACTCTGCTTGGGAGCTGAACGCAGGAGCCAAAGGGACCGACTGTCTGACTCAGAGTGTGGAGGTGCCAGTCGACTGTCAGTTTCTAAGAAACAGAACCATTCTGTGATGTGGCCTTAATTAGAATATCTGCAAGTGGACGACATCCTAATGTTCCATTAAAGTACTGGATCTGACATACACATCACGAGGATTCTCATTTTCTTTTGTAAGAATATCGCTTCTTTCTTCATGTAATTGTCATACTTTCCAAACGCCTCTCTCCCCAATAGGAAAAAGAGTAACTTCCTCATGACAATGTACTATAGGCTGCTCAGACCCGTTTCCCTTTCTACTAAGGGATGAGAAAGCTCAGAGTTTAGGGCAAGAGGTGTTAGAAATAGCATGATTGAAAGTTTTTGATATATGGACTCAGTGTTGAAAAAGGCTTTGTTCATGTACTATTAGAGCAGTGGATCATCCTTCAAAAGTCATCCTTAACCTTTAAAAAAGAAGCTTCTGATCCATGCAGAGATCTTAACAGCTGCCTTCACAGCTTTCTCCCTTATGTTTTTGAGTGCCGTGTTCTGCATTATGAGGTCGTTTTTCTGAGCCTCTAATGTTTCAGGCTGTGACAAACCCCAGCTCGTCTTCAGTTATTTCCAAGGTCAGGGTGCACATCCAAAGTTGTTGGGCTGGGAGAAGTAGTTCAGTGGCAGATAGCTTGGCTACCATATGTGAGGTCATGGGTTCCATTCCCAGCACCAGAAAATAAAGATAATAATAAAGTTATGGGTCAATTATTTCTTCACACTCCTTAGCTCCCAAACCAATCCTGCCCTTTTGCCCTTATCAACCTGAAATGTTGATTCTTCTGCAAACTCATGAGCGAAGTGGTAGAACTGGAATGAGCTTTCACCTATGTTGTACCTTTCCCAAATGAGCCAAATCAAGATTAAAAAACAAAATGAGCCCCCTGACCATAACGAAGTGGGTTTAAGGGATGTGAAAGAGAAAACTGATATATCCTTATTCTTTCTTTTATTTCAGAACAGTAATTCTCCTTTCACATCACCAATGTACAGCAGAAAGTCAGTATGCTTAGACCGGACAGATCTGTCTTCTGACTTCAAAATAGTCCAAGAGTTGAGGGTGTGGGTAGAGGTATGATTAAGTTACCACCAACTGATTGGATTATTTTACATTTAATGAAAATAAAATTTGTCCCTACTTTCGATTAAGAATTTTCCTCTCTGTTTTTTTTTATGGAGGAACAAATTAAAGCCAAATTTGTATAAATTTGTGCACATTGGTGATTATTAAAATTGGCCCTAGGCTGGAGAAGTGGCACAGTGCTGCCTGGCAGTTGTGAGGTCCTGAGTTCAATTCCCAGTACCAAAAAAAAGGTCCTAATACCTGGGTCACTGTCATAAACATATGGCATTAAATTTTTGAGGATTAACCAAGAGTATATGGAATAGAGTTATGCAATGGTTCATTTGCCCATTTCATGGCTTCCTAGGGTGACAATTATTCTGGTAAGCAGCCTGGGCACTTGGTTTTGTTAAAGTATCAGTAGAGACCCTGAGATTTATATTTCAGAACTGTTACTCTCCAATCTAAATCCTGAACATATTGTTAGTTTATAAATATAATTATACTGAGTTTGAGCTTGGATGTAAGCTTTTTTTTCCTGGATTTTAGGAGTGGAGACAAATGTATTCCTGAATAAATGTGTGTTACTATCGACAGAGAAACCTGCTCCTTTTAGCATACAGACCCAAAGTTTTAAATTTGCCTAAGGAGAAGTCCCTTGTAAGCTATAAAAATCCCCAAGCAATTCTGTAGAAATGAAGCTTGGGCCAAGCACAAGGGAAACTAAGAAGTGACCTCAGAGACAGGCTCTGAGTCCTGGTAATGTTGTTTGCAAGGACAAACTGGTTCTGTGTAATGAGGTTATTGACCTGCACTGTTTTAGAGCAGTTTTAAACATGAGGGTGAGGTTCACTAAATCTCAGCCTGCAACATTAGCTGAGAAATCAAGAGTGATCAATAAATAGCCACCATCACAAGCTCCCAGGAACCTTCATCATAATGATAGCCATTGTAATTTTGGTCAGGTGCAGAGAATAAGGTAAGCTATGCCTAACGTCTATTTATCACTGGACACTCATTTGCAAATGGAAACCATTGATTAGCTGTTTTTTGAAAACTAACCGGGCTTTCCATCTTTCCCCGTGTAATAGACTGTAAAAAAATGTGCCCTAGACTTCAAAATGCATACAGAGAAGAGAAAGAGGTAGAACACTTTCTTTCACTCATGCGAGCTTTTTACTAAAGATAGAAGCAATTACATGACATTTCACCAAAAATTCTTGACCCAATAAAATACTGAAAACCGAGTGATGGTTTTCCTTTTTCATAAGAAAGAGCAACAGAGAAAGGAAAGGTCACAGACCATATTATGATTCTTTACAGCTGTTAGAGACAGTCAGTATGATGCAGTAGCTTGATTTGAATTAAGCCAAACAATATGAAAAGCATCAAGCCTGGCAAGCAAAGCAATAAAGCCCCAAAGAATTTAATCTACCTTGAAGGTGGGACTACTTTTTGTATTGATGGCAGCACACCAGGACAGAAATGACTCCTCTAATGCAATGACTTGTTAATAGCCTTAAGATCACAATATATAAATAGGATATGTTGATCAAAAAGACAGCTTTGCCTCTGTTATTGCAGTATGCCAATATTTCCTAACAACTTATTTCATTGATTATAAATAGACCACGTCAATGGCAAATCAACGACAGGGGAAGCATAAACCATTCTGAGGTAATGAATGTTGCTAGAGGTTGCTTCATTACCTTCACTGGCTGAGTAGCTGGCTTTTCCTCGTACAAATGCTGCCCTTTAGACAAAATCTTTTCCACATCCGGTTGTTTAGCTTGAACTGCTACTTCAGTTTCCTGGGGAAAAGAACCCATACAGTGCAGATTAACTTCACAGTTAGCAATAAAATTACTAAATTTAAATATACCCTTGGAGACTCCACATGTATTGCAGATCAATTTCTGCACCGTGCAGAGGGGCACAAAAATGGAGCTTTTGGTGCAGAGCAAAGAAAAACCTAGGTCTCTGTGAAACACACTGAGGATAAAAATACTGGATTCAGTTGTATCATAATACTGTAAGGCAGAAATACAGACACTAACTTTCTATTTTTCAAGAAAGTATGATGCAATGATAGGTATACTTTGTGAACATAATTTATGCGTATAAATACCAGTCTTAGCTTCAGTAATATCAGTATGTTAATATTTATTTTGCTCGAATAACTTTTACCTTATACGACTCCGTTTGGGCTTTGGTTCTAAATTCTATTTTGAGAATTCTACCACTGAACCACCCATGCACCGATACTAAATTCTATTTTGAGATGGACATCAAAGAACACTTTCTGCATCACGGTCGAAATTAAGTTTCTTTCCAAAGAGTAAACACTTAAAAGCACAGTATCAAAGCTTATTATATATTAAGCAATCAAACTAAATAGACCTTTTAAGGAATGATTAAATTCATTTTCTTTACTGTTTGTGTTTCCATAGCCCAGGGAAGACTGAAGCATGACAGAAAAAAAGTCGCTTTAGATTTATGACTATAAAGTGATTTGTTACTGACTGCTGTCTGGGGTTCTTGAAGAGAGGACAAAGGAACTGCGCATAAATTGAAGCTGAATGAAGTGAAGGTAAATATTACAGAAGATTTTGGGACAGAACACTTGTTAAACACTAGGATAGAGTATTGATTAATCAATGTCAGGCATCAGTCAGGGCCTGAGCAACAATCCCCAGGGAGTGGCTTCTGATTAACCCATATTTTTCTTCCTCCTGCTCCTACCCCTGGAGCCTCTCCACGCTGCTGGGTATACGTGTCTTAGTGCCACTATTTCCTTTCTACACTGTATTTGTACCTGTTCTCGCTCAGCCCAGGAGAGCAGGAAAGCCCTGAACCCACACTGCTATAATCTCATACTGCACAGCAGTGTGTCTTGTCATTTGTGGGTGCTCAGCATAGGCTCTTAAGACACATGATTTCTTCAGATCGTATAATGACTACCACTGAGAGAAAGATATTTTGGTCAAAAGTGTCTGTAACATTAAGCATAATCCTGGGTGTTAACAGGTATGTGTGCAAATCTCAGTTCGTTCAGAATCAGAGCCTAGCTACTTCATTTTCTTTAAACTGCTGATTGATCGTCTCACTGCCCATTGCCAGGAGAAGGTACTGTTCCTTCAAACACAGCACCTGGACTGACTGTAACTTTTCCCAAGAAGACGAAATAGCTCTCATATCTTAAGTCAGGAATGGGGCACATCTATTTTTAGGAATGGAAATCCTAAAAAGTGCCAAGGCACTATCAGTTCACTCTTAAACTCTTTCTTTGCAAAACGTTTGAATGTACTGAATGGTGACATGATATCAAAATACTTGAAGACAGAAAAGTAAGACACGTTAATGTAAATGAAGTAGAGAAAAGAACATATCTGTAGCAGGGTAAAAATTATTCACGGACACAAGTAACCAACTTTTTTCATTATACATGTTTGACATTGTCTATATCATGAATTATCAAGCCAAGTCCATGCATGATATACAAAGTATACATTTAAAATTATATATGCACATATACCAAACCAAGGTAATGTGAAACTGTGTCACCACCATTCATACTGCATATATTTATCTAAAATAAAGTACATTTTTTATTTTTTACTGACTACCAGGGACTTTCCTTGTTAACTGATATTAACAATTGCTGGTAAGAGACACGGTGTTATGATTAGCTTCACCACGGTCACAGACTATGTCCTTGATGAGAATATAGTTACCATCTATATAATGACTACAATATATCCTTTTCCAAATCCTTTCTGACATGGATTCTCACTTTACAGATGAGAGAACAGAGCTTGGATGGGCAAGCTAGTGGTGGTGGTGGTAAGAGTGATGTGAATAATTTGCCCTTGACCCCATGGAAAGTAGGAGAGTTACTATTCAAACACAAGTCCATCTGAATCCCAAATTCATGCTGTTTCCACTAGTAAAAGTCACCTCTCCACATCTTATTAAAAGCTGTATCCTCTGACTTGATCTAACAAACATGATTTCTCAGAATTCATGGATTTTGTTTTCATCACCTGACTCTATTTCACATGGTGATATATACCAACAACATGTCATATTTTTCTGATAATAAAGGACAATCAAACTGGGTCTGTAAAGTCACCAGAGTTGTACAGTATATTTAGGGATTCCAGATAAACTCTGTGGCCAAACCACTGAAGATGAGTCACTCTGGGAAGCAGGAGGGTGCCAACTTGCTGTGAAGTCTTTCCCTTCCTTTGGGATTTTCTAAAAATGAGATCAGAAATCATTATTCCTACTGCCCCCTGTAGTCTGATTTACCCTTTTCAAGTTCCTTTGTTTTATCCTTCATGATGTACCACAATTAGTCAAACTATGCGTATATATGAATTTGACCATTCCTATTAAAGTATCACTTATGAGAACAAATCTTGTAGCTATCTTGCTCAGTCATTGGATTACTGACAGTTACCTATCACATACCTCTCAATATTTTCACATTTTGAACCTGTGGGATTTGAATTAGGCTGTGGATTAACAGAAACATTTGTTCAGAGACAATTTTCATGGATTTGGTAACTTTCTTTTTAAATAATTTGAGAAACTTAAATACATAACCTACTCTTCTACTTCTGAACTTACTTTATTTTTAAAAATTTATACCTTCATGTTATTGATTACAAGATTTTAAAATCCATTCTTATGATGCACTAAAACTAGATATCTTAGGCTTCGTCTTTTCATTGACATCCTTTCAACTGAAATTCCACAGCACTGGCACTTTCAATCTTTCTCATAATATTTACATGATTTAATTTTCATCTGGAGAACTGAGGAAAGACTACAAATACCAATGTTTCAGCAAACAAATGACTATTTTACATAACACATGTGAGAACATGAGCCATCAAAGAGGGTACTATGTAATTATTGCACTTGAAACATAATAAATATTTTTTAAAAATTTGTTTTGTAATTTCTAAGGAGGAGTAAACTTGGTGGGACTGGAGGACTGTGCTTCCTACAGAAGCTAGCAACTTATGTGAGCATTAATACTTGCTTTATCAGAGCATGGAAAAGCTTGTCCTTCCTTCAAAACTCTTCTACTGCCATTTTTCACTCACTGAGCATAGGATGACAACATTCTCTTTATAGGTTCCTTTAAAATTAAATCTCTGTTCCCATTGAATTCAGATCTGTCAAATCTAATACAGTTTTTGACTTTCTTAGTATTTATACAGTATTATCTTTTACATTAGACACCAATCTACATGTATTTTTTTCCTATTTTTAATAAATATTTTGGGGTGGCATTGGGGAGTGTTGAACCAAGGCTTTTTCACCGAGCTATACCCTCAAATCTTGATTATTTATTTTGAAATCACTAAACTTCCCAGGCTGGGTTTGAATTTGCAATCTATCTCAGGCTCCGAGAGTGCTGGAATTACAGGTGTGCACCACCACTCCCATTTTAAAATGCTTGACCTAAAACAAGGTCATTGGTCCACTGCATTATCTGTTCAATACATTCATCAAATGATTTTCAGAGTCAACCATATGCTACATCCTGGTATATTTTATAGACAAATTTCTAGTCCTTGCTCATCCACGCGCTATGTACTTGAGATTATGTCCACACATATGTATATAATATATAACAATACCTCCATGGATGTGCACGATGTGTGTATAAGGGGTGCATACATAAGCAGGCAGTTGAGGCTGTACATGGAAACATATTCATGTACTCAGGCTGGGCACATGAATCAAGACAGCTGTGAGTAATACTGATGCAGATGTGCAGTGAATAGCTAGGCAAACAAGGCTGATGTCAGAGCAGCCCACCTGTTACAGCAGCAAGCTCTAAGCAGGCGTGTGCTGGACAGACTGAGGAAAGGATGGCAGGCCAAATAACGGTCCAGGCTTAGCAAGTGCAGTAATTACAATGAGTTGGCCCCTGTATCCCTAGAGTCCTCTGTGTCCATGAATTCAAGCAACTATGGATTGAAAGTATTTTTTAAAAAAGTGTTTGCACTCAATAGCACTCAACATGTATAGATATTTTCTTCTCATTATTCTCTAAGTAATAAAGTACAGTTATTTGGACAGCACTTACATTGTAGTTGGCATTGTAAGTAATCTAGAGAGGATTTAAAGAGTACAAGAAAATGTGGACAGCCTATGAGGAAACACTACATCATTTTGAAAAAGGGACTTAAGCATCCATGGATTATATTATCCACAGGGGATTCTAAAATCTATCCTCCACAGATGCCAAGGTAAAACTGCATTTCCTCTCTTCAGATCCTGAAAGTAATCCTAGTTCAGTCTTCCAGTAAATGGACATCATAAAGTGACATCATTCTTCTCTGTAGAAGTGTTTTCGTGTCATCGTGCCTCTCATTTAGCATGTCCTTCTATCACTACTATTGTCATCTCCTCATTCTTCAGTGAAATAATGCAGAGTTCAAATACCTGGGTGACATTTACTTTTGGTCTTTTAGGAATAGAGCGATGAGTGACAGCATCATGTTCAGATCTAAATTCTTTGTGATTAATTCTCATTGGCACATTTTCTGGAGAACTAGATGTCTAATTCTATATGCCTCTGGTAAGTCACTTGAGAAAGATCATTTTGAAGATGAAATTCTGTAAATTACCTCACTACATTTATTTGCCACATGGATTTATTAGTTAAAAAGATAGTTGAGTTAATCAGGTCAAGATATTGCTGGGCAGGTCAGCTGTAGTAAATATAACTAAATTCACTTAGAATATTCTTTTGTATAATTTTCTTGAGTGTAAGAAAAATATACTAGGAGCCAGGTGTGGTGGTGCACACCTGTAATCCCAGCATTGTCTAAAACCACGAAATTTGCAAATAGAGTTGAGATTACCATACATACAGGAAGGGTTTGCCACCAAATTGTTCCTTTCTTCCTTATCCTGCTGTACTGCTTTGTGAGTGTGCATGTGCATGTGTGTGTGTGTATGTGTGTGCATGCGCTTTTTATGACTTCCTCCAAATCTTGGCTGATATGATGCTTAGTATCATGTTAATCCTTTCTCCTCCACTTTAAGTTCAAAACATTCCATAATACAGAGTACAGATGAGAGAAAAGCCTGTCTCTTCCACAGAAAGGAAATAGATCATTACACAGCCTTGAAAATGCTCTGAGGCCTCCTCTTTGAGGGTTTATGATTGCCAGACCTCTGATATTCAGGTTAGAGAATTGGTTGGAGTAAACCTTTCATGTCACAAATGGCCTCATACCTTTATATGATTTCAGATAAGGTGAGAAAGGCCACCACTAAAATGGAACTGTCGCTAATTATAGTGGCCGGTTTTTGTAAGTAGAAAGTGTTCAACTTCAAAGACCATTCAGACGAGAAAGGCTTCAAGGGATCTCAACAAACAAATTCACTTCTAATAATAGAACATTTCCATTTAGGTTTTCTTCTCCTGACTTATTCTTAATGTTTCCTACAATGCAAGACTGTGCACAGGAGTTATAAGCCATACCAAGAGTTTTATTTTCATCATGTATTGACAATTTGTTACAAGCCTAATTAATGTGCACTAATTAGGCCATAGGGAGTAAGTATTAATACTCCCTAGGAGAACAGTATGGTCTATTTTTAAGTCCTTCCCTGATAGGTTTTTGAAATGTACTAAGTCTAAATGTCTTCCATTTTAGTTAATTCTTATTAAATAGCTTTAGTTATATTGGGCAGTTGCTGATCTGACAAGCAGTAAAGAAAAGTTTAGTGATAAAAAAATGCTAAAAAATGCTGAAAATGACACTAGCAAATAACGTGCACATTAATATGTTCTTTCCTTTCCTTTCTTTTATTTGTTTATTTTAGACAAGGTCTTACTATGTAGTTCAGGCTGGCCTTGAACTCCCTGTAGTCCTTGCTGGCTTGGAACTCATAGTGATCCTCCTGCCTCTGAATTCCCAGTGCTGGGGTTACAGGTGTGCACCACCATGCCGGCTATGTTCTTACATTATCTAAGAATTGATTTATGGAACACCAATTTCTTTTTTGACTCACAAAATTTACTTATTTAATTTTAGGAGAAAAGTACATCTTCCCAAGTTAAGTCTTTTCTGAATTCAGGGATATGGTATATTTCTTGAATTTGAACACAGTATTTCTGCAAGTATAATTCAACATTAAGTTCATTTTGTGGGGGGGCTGTGTGTACATGTGTTTGTGTGTATTTCATTAGAAATTTGGTGTTCCTAAGGATAGTAAAACATAGATAAATTATGACTTGTTTTCTTATTTTAGTTTCAGTTAGGTTTTCTTCGTTTTACTTATTGCCATCTATGAATACATGAATATATAGAAAACCTCCAATTATATGAACATATAATGAATACCTATTTAAAAATACTACAAAGAGGATATAAATGGTGCTCACATCTTTTAAACATTCATTTATTCACTTGAAAATATTTATTAAATGCTTACTGTGTTACAGTATCTGGGCTAGGGGTTGGAAATACAAGAATACTGACACATAACTACATACATACCACTTGTGACAACCAGAAAAGTGCAGTGTGCAGTGGAGCACAGAGCAAGAATTGAACAGTACTGTGTTTGATGGACAAGAGTGTCAGGACAAGAAGGTCTAAGCAAAGGCTCGGAATAGGTGCAGCTCATGCACCTGGTTCACAAAAGGATTGATGGTAGAAAGAAAGAATCCTAGGAGAAAAGCTGGAACATAATCAGAAACCGGAGGCAATAAAGTGATATCAGATGGGAGAATGAGAAAAATGAGAAAGATGGTACGGCAGTAAAAGACAAAAGCCAGAGGAAAGAGATATCTTTTCTACTCCCCTCACGACCTTAGTGGAGAATCCAGTTATTCCTGCACTCTAGTTTATCTTCTAAAAATGAATACACTATATGTAAATCTATAACCAGATAGGCAAACTTAAGGTCTACTATTAAAGTATGGCCTTCCATTCAAGCATACTTATCTGAATGAAACATGGATATCTCTGCTGAAAAGCAAATTCAAGATAAAAATGATAACCTTTTCTTGAGCAAGCAAAGGTATCAATTTGTTTATACTTTTCTCACTTATTTATAAAGAATACCTCCTGATATTTGGCTCTTCTGCCAACCACTACAATCAGAGGTTTCTCTGTTATAATACTGTACCGATTTCTAAAAGACTCTTAAAAACTGGACTTTGCAGACAACGTCTACTGCATGGTATCTCAATTTCAGGAATTTTAAAATGTAAAAATATTGTCTCATCAATGAAAGCCATGTACTATAATTGATTTATTTTCCATTCAGTATCCATTCGTTCCCTTGATATGAATGGCCTAAGGATGAATATGCTTCCCTCCTCATTGATTTCTGCTTGACCGTTTGCTTTGTTTTGATCAATGGACTGTGGGTGAAAGTGATTTATGGCAACTGTGAGCGCCACCTTTAATTGATAATTCACAATTTGCCAGTTCATCTTCTTGTCTTCCACCATGAAGGAATAATGCACTCTATGGTGGCTATGCTTTTATGGCTGCTGAAAGGAGAAGGCGTTTGGAACAGACCTGCAGCCCAGGATGACAGCACCTTAACCTCAGCTGTAGGGTAGAGCAAAGCAGCTGGTCTTTAGATAGATAAGTGAATAATAAATGTTTACTATGTGCCATTATAATTTCAGGGTTGTTTGTTACTGAAGAGAGAGCTGACAATTTCAATGTTATAGTAAAACTAACCAACCAACCAAAAATATATGGCTTTCTGGGATGAAAAGATTCAAGTAAGCCCTTAAAATAAATGTGCCCTGGTCACATATTAACTGTACCATCTCTCATTCCACATACAAACTATGTGCTAAAAAGAGTACCAAGAAACAAAAGTGAAATGGAATCAATATTGTGTTAGAGCCTCACTTCTTCAGCCTAGATTGTCAAGCAGACTCTGACAAATGAAGGCTGATGGATGGAAAAACACAACACTGTATAGTTGAGTTTCTTTCTCTTTCCCCTCATGCTGGGGGACTGTTCTTTTATTTGTCTACAATTAGGTTTGCTAGACCACTGCAACTCGGCTCTCTCTCACTGTAACTGCGTGCTGTCGAATGCGTGCCAAGGTGATTGACAGTGACAGGTTCTCTCTTTCCATTCTGGGCTAATCAAGACCAGCCCACCAAAGGGAGGCTCTTTTTGCTATTTAAAGATCTATGGATTTCTAAAACAATCTTTCCAAATATACAAAGTATAATGCAGTATTGATTTTTAACTTGGCAAGTGCAGTGAAACTGGGAAGGTATAATCCACTAAGCTGGGTGGCTGAGTCTACTCGATGTCAACCAAAGCATGGCCATAGTGGTGCCCATCAAGCAATACGAATGGAGATCTTAAATGTTTCAAAGTCATTTTGTCAATAGACTTCTCCTCACAAGTGAAATCTTACTAAAACTGCTCTACCAAATTATTTCATTCACTTATTAAATGTTTTACCTGTTCTGGGCAAAACACTGATTTGAGTACTAGATATGTAACAGTCAACAAAATAGGAGAAGTTTTCCTATCTTCATGATACTTAATGGCAGACTGTAGAAGATAAATTTGGTGGACTGGAAAATGAAGAGAAGAGTTCTAAAGAGAAAAAATAAAGCCTTTGATGTGGGTAGAAGCTGCGTATGTGAGGTAATGGGAAGGTGGATGTAGATACTTCAGAAAGAGCCTCCAATGTGAATAAAGCAGATATCTCAGAGGGAATGAAGTGATGGGTAGGAGACTGTCTGCAATGTTCAATAGAAAAATAAGGAAGCAAAGATTAATGGGGTCCCTCTACTAAATATTGGGACAGTGGCAGGAAGCATAGACAGAAGTTGGAGAGGAGGTAGGCCCTGTAATACATCCTTATAACTTTTTCTTGAGTTTCTGAACCATAGGAGGGTTTTCGGCAGAGGACAGATGTGGTCTCACTTATATTTTAAGAGATTTTTATAGATGCTGAATTAAGGTTAGACTTAGGCAATGCAGAAAACACTAGATATGAACAGATTCTTAAGGAAGTTAAATTTATACTGGGGAGAAGAACTTGTCTATGAAAATCTGAAGCCCTTATTTTGAAAATCTTTGTACATCTGGTCCTTAAGTGCTGGCCAAAACCGTGATTTGCTTTAGTAGGAACATATACCACTGCTTACAAGGGCATTCATTTTACTGATGGTCCTCAAGTCTCACTACCTTCTTGAGTCCTTGTTGGTGAATGGTGATCTAGGTTGCAATCCTGGCATGAATTGAGAATTTGCAACAGAGACTTTATAGCCTAAAATGCCTCAACTATAGACTAAAATACTTGCTATCTGGCCTTTTAAAAGAAGAAAACAAATGGCCAACTGCTGATGCAGGGAAATAGGTACAGAGTCACTCCACAATGTAAATGTACATCAAAGTACCACATCATACCTATCTGTCTTAGTCACTTTAGTCACGATACACAGCACCCACAACTTAAAAGAAGGAAGGTTTATTTGGCTCACATTTCAGTCCACAGTCAGCTGGTTTCAATGCAGGATGGCAAGGCACAGGCTCATGGTGTAGAAGAGCTAGGGAGAGCTGCTTTGAAAATTGAGGTGGGGAGGCAGAGAGCATGAAGAGGGGGAGGTCTACCCTTCCAGGCCACAGTCCCAGCGACCTACCTCCTCTGAGCATATCCTGACATCACATTTGCCTACAAACTTGTCAGAGGACTGATGCAGTGCTCCCCATGATCCCTAATCACCTCCCAAAGCCCTGCCTATGTGTTTATGAGGCTTTGAGGGGCAATCTAGATATAAACCAAAACAACCCCATAAATCCCGACATTCATTGTCAATACTTACAATGAAAAATATCCCACATATACATCTTCTACTCACACTGAGGGCTTTATTTCTTTTTCTTTAGAAGTTTTCACCCTCCAGTCCACCATAATTTATCTCCCACAGTCGGCTGTCCCATTAGAATGTAAGCACCGTGAAGATAAGAAAATGTCGTCTATTTGTTGTAATATTTTTCTTTTTATCTCCTTACATATATTTATAGCTACAAGTAATTAATAATTCTATTTGAGAGCAGTGATCAACAAACATTTTCTGTAAAGGATCAGACATCAAATTGCTAGGCTTTGGGGGTTGTATAAACAGTGAGAGACAATATATAGGCAAGCAACTGTGTTCCAATAAAATTTTCCTTACAAAGAAAAGGTGGAGGGCTGACTATGGCCCACCGATCATAGTTTGCTGGCTCCTGCTTTGTTATATTATAGTGTGGCTGGAAATAATCAGACCAGAGATAAAACATCTGCATTCTAGGCTTATTAACCCATGATTTAGAGCCAGTCATTAAAATCTTCTGTGTTTCAGTATTTTCAGTTATGAAATGGAGGGAAAAATACATACTATTGTGAGTATATGGTTCATAATATCCTTTGCCTCACTGGGAAGGTGAAATTTGGGTAAAGATTGGGAGGAAGTGAGGAAATCACTAAAGCAGATATCTCAGAGGGAACCACAGATGGGTAGAGGAGAGCAGTGGAAAGCCCTCTGGCAAGCATGAATCTGGGTTGTTCAAACATTTGAGTTTTAATTTTCTCACTTTATTCTCTCTGGAAAAATGATAAAGTTGAGATGTAAACTATACTAGTAGGAAACCTTGCTTTAAAAATGACCCTGATATGTAACATCTTTCTTGCTTGTTCTATGATGTGCAAATGTCCAGTGGAACAATCATAGTTCTAGTGCTTCCCCACATACAGCGACTCTTGTAACTGAGCATGTCACTTTTGTGCATCTTGGAAATTCTGCCTATGGTCTAAGACTTTGGATCCTGGGGTATGTAATGCTTTTAGTCCAGGTGCTTGATACTGCCCTTCCTTGTAAACTGTGCTCCTGTTTCTAAGTGTATTCAATGACACATGTCATCAATGGTACCTTTGTTCAGTTGTAACTAAGACAAGAATATTTCCTGATTGGTTTTATAGTAATCAATTCTAAGATTCACATTTTATTTTTACAGATCAACTGCTCTGAAATTGGGACACATTTTATAATTCATGGTGTGTCATAGTTTAATTGGCAGCACTTCTTTCTTAATGACAAATAAAATAATGATGCATATGCAAATAAATGGTGATTTGGAAATAATGGAATATCGTATAGGACCAGGCTTTTTGTAGTAGGTCAAGATCAAGTGGTTTAGTGTATGCAAAAGTATTATTAAGTACTACCATTTATCGAAAACTCACTAAGTACTATCTACTTAGCATAAATTATTTCAATTAATCTTAATCAATCTCTACTACAGAAACTTTCAGCAGGGTGTACTATCATTTTTCAAGTTAAAAAATAGAGTCACAAAAGATTAAAAAATTGCCTAAGACACAAACTGGCATGTGGTGGATCTGAGGTTTGAGTCATAATCTGTCTGATGTTAATTCTGAATAATGACTCTACTGTAAGTCCTTTTTTTTTTTTTTTTTTTTGTCTTTTCGAGACAGGATCTCCCTATGCAATTGAGCTCACTTTATAGCCCAGGCTGGTTTCCAACTCACAAAGATCCTCCTGTCTCAGCCTCCTGAGTGCTGAGATTACAGTCATGTGCCACCAGACCTGGCTAGTACTGTGAATTATATTAATTTTTTAAACATGGTACCAATATAAAATTAGGTTTTGTTTGATGAACCTCAGGAATTGGAATCTGAAAGTTTTGTTTATAATTTTACTTTCAATTAGAATTTATCAATCTCAGACTTTTTGCCATTTGGGGCTGGGTTATTGTTTCTTGTAAGTGGCTGACCCATGAGGTATAGCAGTATTTTCAGTATTTCTGGTCACTATTAACAAGATGCCAGTAGTATTTCTTCTTCCCTCATGTGTGTCAACTGAAACTCCCCAGAAACTGCCTAATTGCCCCAGGGGATGAAACCATCCCTGGTGGAGAATCATTGCTTTATTGAATATATCAAGGCACTAATTTTAAAAATGTCTATTTGTGATCTACATTTACATATGACTTAAAGTGAGGACCTTTCCTTCCTTTTTCTTATAAACAACATTCTGTGCAACATCATCTGTTAATATATTCTTTGAAACATACTACTACTAAGCACATAATGACTCTTAAAATTGATTAGAATGCAGTTCTGATGAACTCTAACCATAATCACATATTTTCAATCACTGGTTAAATTGTTCAGGATTTAAATATTTCAAAGGGATTAGGAAACACAATAGATTTTGTGAAATAGGTATACACAATAGAAAGGAATGTTAACATAACTCAACCATGGCCTATGATATTTACATTATTTTAAATCAGTGTAGCACATCTCTAAATTATTATACATATGGTATTTGGACATATTGAAGTTTGTGCAGAGAATATTTATTAAAATGTGACTATGTCAAAACACTAGAAGTTTCTCTTTAAACATTAAGCTGTAGAAGGCTAATCTCCATTAAAAGCAAAGAAAAGAGCAATTCAATTTTTACTTCATGATTGACAGACATTTCAAATAAAAGTAAAGATGCTTTGTTTTTCACTACTAGGTGCATTACCTAAATTATAGTCATTATCTAAAACAACTCTTTCTCAATTCCTCCATAGCTTGTAAACTAATGCCATCAAATTGGGGATGTGAATTAAAGTCATGCTTAGAAAACCTTTCAGATTCCTCTCCTGAACAGCCTTTCTTTAAACATTTACAGGGAACAGAGTAAAGGTAGAGTTTTTGAAATCAAGGAAAAGCATATTACAGAATAAACTCCCCTCTTTGGTTCACTCAACGTACGAGTTTCATTTTGGATACCAGATCTTCATCTAGCCTGCCATACTTAATTTGATTTCTATGTCTTCAGCTAAAGCTACATTTTTCACTCGTCTCCTAAAAAGTCAGTGATGAAGTTCTGGGTAAGACATTATGGACTAGAATCTTAGATGCATAGAACCAAGAGTGCTACTAGAATTGAGAGTAAGTGAGAACTAATTAACCAGTAAGAAAAGTGAAGAGTCTAGGGGAGAATTGGGCTAAGGATGTGAAGAGTCAATGCACAGAAGATAAAAATCTGTAGGCCCCCCAAATAGGAAGATTTGTTCAAACAAGGACACAAAAATTAAGATGCTAGGTTAACATAATTTCCCACTACTGTTTGTGAAATCAATATGGAATACGTACTCAAATGAAAGATGTGGTTACCATAATGAGTCAGCAATCCACTTCTAGGTAGTCTCATGTGGCTGTATATGGGGAGAGCATTAAAGAATGTTCTTTTTGGTACTGTTATTCTCCAGATGTGTTTATTTTTAAATTAAAATTTATTGGTACATTTTGGACATAATGATCACATTCACCATATGGGAATTCGTACCTGTACACATCTTAGTTCTTTTTTCTTCCCATTGCCCTCCCCTCCCTTCAAACCTTCTTCCCCTCCTTATTTACAAAACTTTGTTTCCACTGCTTTCCGTATTTTTTTTTTATTCCTGTTCACTTCCTTTCCTTGTGGTGAATGAATGTACCTTAAGAACATAATTTCAAGTGAAATAAATCAGTCACACATGTTGAAATATCACATAGGTTTTCTTGTGTGAGAAACCCAAAGGGTAAATAAGGAGCAAATGAAGGATTGATTTGGGGAAGTGGGAACAAAGAATGTTCTTTTAGCATTGTTTGCCTTAGTAAAAAACTGCAAAAAAACCTAAGTGATAATTCATGGTTAATCTAATTGTTTTGTTCCTATTAAAATTGAGAATAATCTTATTCCTACCTCTCTATTCTAAAGCCATTTAAAATCTACGTTCTTATTTTAATAGTCTCCATAATTCTATTTAACCCAGTCATAAGTGAAGTTAATGCTTCTATTCATAACTGACTTATTGAAGATATTAAGAAAATAAAATGTCAGTCCTGTCTTTAACAACCTGACTTCAGCTATAATGGCATATATACAGCATAATGTCTAAATCTGTTTAGTTTTGTGTTAGCGTAATAGTGTATATCGGTGTATGATGTGCATATAATTTTGTACTTGTATCTCTCCAATTATGTAAATCACTAATACTTATTACTATGCTAACATTGAAGATAAATTATAATAAATTTTGCCATGAATTAATTTTGCTTCTTATCACCTCTTTCATCAAGTAATTTAAAAGACAGAGATGCTTATCTTTCCACATTTTCTCTACCCGTTATTCACAATATTTCATATAAAAGTCTCAAACATTAAAAGCATGCACGCATCTTTCTAAATTCATGGGTCAACAAGTAGAATTTTAGGTGGATTCTACATATTCTTAGGTTTCAATGCTTTGCATTCTAAATGTATAACAAAATTTTTAATTTCAAGAAGATCAACCTCATTTCAATGACTACTGTGTTAACATAATCAATGACTACTATAAATGCATTTTGAAATATTTAACCTTCAAATTAAAACTTTTATTAAAATAGTCCAGCTTAAATAATTATGGCTGCTTTTATTAACTATGCCCTTTATGTCTTCTTCCGATTAGCAAGTGCTGAATATTCATTATGTCTAGAGGAGGGACTGAAACATTCAAATTTTGGAAACCATTGCTTCAGATATATTAAATATGGAAGCGCTACCTTTCATATGTATTGTTTTAAAATTACAGAGGAAGTTAAGTGCATTTATGGTGGTAGTTAATAATTTACACAGTTAACTTACTGCTAAGATGTTGTTTTTAAAATATATGTATCAGCTATATATTTAACTGCTTGATACCTTTTATGATATGGATATCTGCATAATTTTATATGATATATAAATTATAATTATATGCTATAAACAATTATACACATATATATTTCCAGGATGTGAATATGTGAATCTACTCATATTAATATTAGTTCTTAAAGAACAGTCAGTAAAAATGAAAGATACAAATAAGAAAACAGTAGCTATATGGCAATTTAGAGGTATTTGGACTATAAAGATTAATTTTAAGTGAAGTACAGCTGTCACAAAAGTAGTAACATCAACTAATTTTGGCTATTAAATGCTAGGGGTACCTATATAACCAAATAGTTCTTGTTAATTAGATTAATAATGTATTGTTCAATGACATCAAATTTAATGTGAGAAGCAAAGTCTCAGAGTACAGACAGCACATTGAAGAGGAAGTCTCACCATAGGATTTCAAAGTAGCAAATTTGGGCACAAAGTTTGGTTCTGTCTTTATTGAAAAGAATCATGTGACCTTATGTTATATTTTCATACTAATAAAATATAAGCTCATTCTGAGTTTCAATATATTGAACAATCCTTAAAACTTTCCTCAGAATGCCTTAGTGTTTCATTACATATTTTATCTTTCAATTTCACCTACTATTTTGGTAACTTTTAACTGTCAAATATGAGTGGAAGTTTAATTTCGTGTAAGTTCTTGAAATGGCAACTGAATAGTAAAATTACTTAAAAGAAATATTTCTTAGAGTGCTCTTTCTAGCATTAAATAATTTATATATATAGGTTTACATATTTTATAAATGATTTCTATCTATGTCTTTTTCCTCACTTTTAGAAAATAAAGCCACAAAATCATATCCATAACTTCTCTTGTTTTTGTTTTTTCACACCGTGCATAAATGTTCTTCCTGTAAACACCAAGTCCACCACCCACTTACCATCATGAATTGAAAATGTAATGAGTGTCTTCATGTAGCTGTAACTTCTTGGCAGATGCTCTTATCCATAATGATAGTCATGCTTACTTTTAGAGGAGTCATAATTATGTATTTAGAATTTTAAGTGTTCTTCAGTGGTAACTTCCTGGTTTAAAAATCCCTTTGGTAACCAACAGAGTTTCTTGAACACAGCACAGAATTTCCTGACAAATACATAGGCTCACAGCTGTGAGGTCAGCAGAACAGGCACCCACTAGGCCGACAAAGGGTATTGTTGCAGAGAGCACATGGTCAGAGGACAGGGCAGTACAAGGACCTGCATAGGAACATTAGGTCCTATATGTCATGTAATTTTCTCTCATTTGTCAGCTCAGTAACCTTCTTAGACAAGAGCAGGAGGAGAACAAGGGAACCTGAGACATCAGCCATTTATCCAAGAGATACTGGCTCATACAAAAGGATTGGCAATTTTCAAAGTGAGGCAATTTTCTCTCACTACCCAATATAGGGGAGGTTGTGAGAATCACTACAGAATAAACACAGAATCTTCCTTTGTGTGACTGAATATTTGACACCAAGACATACCTGTATAAATATGCTTCCATGTTGAATATAAGTATGACTATTTACATACTTAGAAATCTGTAACAGTGTTTTCAACGTGTGATTCCTCAGATTAACAGCATCAAGATCACCAGGAACTACACTGAACATCATTAGCTTTTAACATGCATGTTAAAGGTTGAGGAGCATGGCTCTGCATAGCATGTAATAGACTTGGAAATCTTAATTCTGAATTTTAGACTTTAATTTTAATTCTTTACTTATGAATATGACATTTATCTTTCAATGATACAGCTTTATGAATCAACAAAATCATGGATACAGCCTTGAGACAGACAATCATGAAAGGTATCTTAATTTTTTTTTTAGTTATGATTAGGAGAATTGTACTGTTTTGAATATTGCAAATTGCAAGTGTATAGCTTTTCCGAATGTGTAGGCCCAGCCTGCTATTTTACACCAATACTCAGTGCCACCAAGGGTGGAAACTTGCAAGATCAAAACCTTCCTAATTTAACTATCATTGTTTCTACTCTGTAGTTTATCTGCCAATCAAAGCACCCCTTGGGCAGTATAGTTGCTAAACCAGGTGGTCCATTCATCTACTTAACAGCAGTACTTTGAAAGTGTTGGACATGTTCCAATCTTTTTCCTCCACACATACTCAGAAAAGGGTGGTATCTATATGCAGAGCAGAGCATTCTTCAGTGTGTATTTAAAACTAATGCTTCTGATGTTCCTATGTAACTGCCTCCGAAGTATCATTATCTACATTTGCTTTTAATGGAGTGGTAGAAGACTGCTAAGTAAGAATTTAAAACTCTACTATGCAGTAAAAACATGATATCACAAAAGCATAAAAGTTTTAGGGTGATAAAATGAACATTTAAGGTAGATCTGGCAGCAAGAGTATAATCTAGACTGGGATAGATCTACTTTATGAGAAAATAGCACAATATGGATATAGAAAAATTAAAACTGGGGACATTTAAATCGCCATTGAGATTGTTTCTTGTATGTCAAGAGGAGAGATAGTCAGACTGCAAAGAACAGAACAAATAGTAGCAAGAGGGAGCTAGTGTACAAGATGAGTAAAGAGATTATAAGGCCCCCAGCTGCTTAGAATTAACTCTTGATTTACATAAATTGCATCTCAGGATACTAATAAAACTGGAAAACCAAGTGGCAAACTACTGTGGGTGTTCCTAAAAATCAAGAAAGTGAAGATTTAATGTTCATAAGGAAAAATAAGGTGTGGGAATAAAATTAAAACCTTCCACATAGTTATTTCATAGTTGGCTAGAAAATGACATGCAGGGAGATGTCATAAGCTTTTTTGGTTAATGAACTTTGAAAGAATCTTAGTGAGTTGACACAGGGCCTTGGAAAAACAAACTGTTCTAGCTACTCTATGTTGATAAATAGATAAGAAAAAGAAACAAATATTTACACACCAGTACAAATTTTAAAAATCTGTAATTATTGTATAATTTGTCATCACACTGAACTTCCATTCAGGATTGTTTGCTCAGAAGGGCAAAGAATGATTCCTATGTAATTTAAAGGTTAGTTTTCATATTTTCAGGTTACAATCTTAAAAGTAGAGTCTATTTGTCATAACAAACATTCATTAAAGCCTTTGTTTGTAGAAAACCATGTTTTTATTCAAAGTGGTGTACTCTATTCATCTCAGTACAAAAAGATCAACAACCCAGTAGAAAAAACTAGTAGAGAATATAGCAAAGATACATAGGAAGGGAAATAAAAACGATTCTGAAACTCATGAAAAAAGTTTATGCTCATTTAATAAAAAAATAGAATGCTATTTTAAAAGAGAGGGAGATATAATTATTTTCTTAGTAAATAACAAAGGTTGATAACATACTGATTAGGCAAGATACTGTGTGAGGGGAGCAAACCCTTCATATTCCTGATGAAAATGTTCTATGAAGAACAATTTGGGCATTTTTTCTGAAAGAATGAAAGCTATTTTGACCAACCATTCTAATTTTTGGAACTTATCCTATAGACATGCTTATAATGTGTGAAATGCCATTTGCACAAAATTGTCATTGTGAGATTTTATTAATAGCAAAAATTGAAAATAATCAATGTTCATTAATTCAAGTGCTGGCTAAATAAAATTCCTACATCCTTGGAATGAAATAATGTGTAATTCTTTAAAAAGAGGTTGTTTTAAATATTAATATGGAAAATAATTGTTAGTATACAGTTTTAAATTGAAACAAACACTGTTCAGAAACATTTTACAGTACTCTAACTTTGTAATATAGGGCAGGAACAGAAAGAATAAACACACACATGTAATGAAAACCACAAATATATATTCTACACTTGGAAGTCTACACCAGAAAACTGATTGCCTTGAAAGACAATGGGGAGAGAAATTAGGTAGCTCAGAAACAGCTGCAAGGAAAGAATTGATGCCTTTTACTTTTTAAAAATAATTTTGTACTAGAAGAAATATTATGTATTCAGTTAATAAATAAAACAAGTTACACTATTAACATTTGCTATAGAAGGGTGAATTTGCTTCCAAATTTGGAATAATTAACCCAGTAAAATCTCACTGATAACAGTATTAATTTACTTTATGTAAGACTAAGTAGATTATCTTCAAGTGAGAAGTAAAAATGTAAATATAAATGTAATAATTTGTACTATATTTGACTATATCCCACACTACCTTGTTCTATTTCATTTTACCAATAAAACTGATTTCATACTCATCAATTGGTAACCACCTAGAATTTGAAAGGCAGTTTTAAAAATGATCTCTGTCTCATGTGTACAGTACTACTACAGTCCTAATCCAGGACCATATAGTTCCTTAGCTACCATAAGAACTTTCTGACTACTCTGCCTGCTTTTGATCCTGTACACCAAAAATCTGGGTGTTTGTCAATGGTGTCTTTCAGTGGTCTCTGTGTCTCTCAAATATAATGTCCAAGCTGCCTAATATGGCATCTCAGTCTTTCCAAAACCAGGCTACATTTCAATATCCCAAAATTTGTTTTCCTTTCCACATTTAAGGCCACTAATAATCTCCCTAACTTTGTTTTTGTTGCCTCTTTTATCTGTAATCCTTTCCCTTTCTCATTTGCAGATCTCACTGTGTCAATCACTGCACATCCTTTAAGACCATGCAGTTTAAACCTCATATCTTTTTTGATGCTGTCCCTAGATCAAAGCTGTCAAGTGAAAATATCTTCTACCTAGCTTGTTAGAACAGATCCCTGAACTTCACCTCCATGGATTTGGATATAGGAGGTGTTTGCAGAAGCCTAAAGATCTGCATTTCTACTAACCTACTAGATGCTCCTGCTGCTGGTCCAGTGACTACACTTTAGTAAAAGTGATCCAAAAAATAATCCCGTAGAGACCATCGGTAAAGAATGTAGCAAAAAGGCTAAGTTAGGTATCATTCTTTTCAGCTATTAGGGCACAATTTAAATAGATGGTAATGCAAATGTGTCTGTACTGATCATATTTAATATACTGAGTATATTTATACGTCAATTCAATTGTAAATGAAGAGCTCAGAATCACCTTAACATAGTAGGAATTTGTAGTCAACCAATAAATGATTGCTTAGCTGAATAGAAATGTCACTAGTTTAGCTGGCGAGGTTGACTGGAATTCTATGCAAATATTTGCAAGTGGTGATGACTTTCTTATGTGTGTGCACATGAGTGTTCTCAGCCTTGTTCGGGCTGCATCAGAGAATGGAGTACATGGATCCTACAGTAAGGGACCTCAGGAGATAACTCTGAGTAAAGCCCGGGAAGGGGGGACAGTCCTGCATCTAATTCTGAAAAAACAGATGACACGAGGGCAGGATGGCAGGAATGTCAACTCGAAGCAGCACATGTGAAACCGGATGGGAGATTTTAGATAGTAAGAAATTTAGGGTGACTCAACAGTTATAAGTTACTGCTGGGGTAAGTAGACTGCAATGACTAAAGGCATTGACTCTGAGATAAACCCAGTTGTGCTTTGGCAGTTTAACAAATGTTCAACCAAGGACCCAGCTGCCTCTCTTTCCTTCCCATAGAATGCCCAACTTTCCTAGAGTGGCAGTCTCCAGTAGAGTATGTTTTGGCAATACCTGAAGACTTTCCCAGGCATACGTGGCAATGGAATCAGTTTCCAGGTTCACAGCATTTATGAGAGATTTGACTGGGATTGTCTTTGTGGTATATATGCCATGCCAATTTTCTTTCACTCTTTTTTACTAATAGTAGTCCTTCACCAACTTTACAAAATAAAAGCACATCTTTGATGTACCATAGTGGTCACAGTGTCCAAGAAACACTTATGCCAAATAAAATTACAACTAAACATATTGGAGACTGATTTTTTTTTCAGTTCTAGGGCTTGAATGTTCAGTCTCATATGTACTAGGCAAGCATTCTATCTCTGAATTACATCCTCAATCCCTGAAATCATTTTTAAATCATGGGACCCTCAAGTACATACCTGTCCATTCAGTGAATACATTCCTTTACAATAGAAACTCCATAGGTATGTTTAATAATTACTTGTCAAAAGCTAAACACATACAGTGTATAGGTTATGTGGTTATTACTAATTATATTAGTTATTAGTAATTATAGATGTAATTCAATTTAAATAGACTTACAATCATAGGAACTTGTTTTTAAAAATTGAATATAAGTCCATGTAGATATGGTTGTTATGCAGAAGTATAGCAGACTGATTAATAAAAGACTTTATAGTATAAATATATATTGAATTAGGCTAGAGTTCTTTGGGGAAAATGGAATGAGATATGATTTAAAGAAGAAAAAGGCTTATTATAAAACATTTACTTTTTAAAGATAAGCTTTTTCATGTATTGTAAGTGGATAATGATGGTTATTATAGCACTGTGGCATTTGGATTCTGCTGGATACATTCAGAAGAGTAAGATAAGATCTTCTAAATGTTAATATTTATAATATTCCAGGGGTGGAAAATAGATATCTTTAAAATGAGGATGATGATATTTAGTTTTATGAACTATTTTTAAAATTTTGTAAGCATAATGATCTGAATACCAAATGTAATAGGGGTTCATTTTAGAACCCTCCTCCTTGGCTTGGCAGGGGAGGGCATAGCACTCTTACCTTCCCCATGTTGCAAGAGAACTGGAAAAGTCATTGTTTCTCTTGGCCAACAAACTGTTAATCCCATTTGAATGATCTCTTCTAGGAATTCTCAATTAAAGAAACTCTTTTCAAGTTTATAGTCTTCTCTTCACATGGCTGAGTTGGGTTGGTGAATGTTGAAAATCTCTGCCAGACCATCTGCTCTCTTTCTTGGCTTGATTTTCTGGTAGCAACTGGTTGGCTTCCTTTTGAAAGTGGGGGTATTGGGAGAACCTAATTTTTCTCCTTAGGGCTGTTACCAAAATTGTTCCCATAGTGAAAGGTTCCACTGGCTAGCTTTTCCTATGCTTTAAGAAATGTGTTCCCAACTTAGTTTTGACTCAATCTAATAGAGTTTCAAGAAAATTGACTCCATTTTTCATTTCAGTAAAAAAGAAAGTCAGGATAAAGTCAGTGAACATCAGAGCTGGGCGTTACTCTTGGGTCTTTTGTCCTTCTCCCCATTGCCACACTACTTCACCTCAGTGATGGTTTGCAGGGAGATGGAAAGGAAAAGGATGAAATGAAACAAAAATATTATGATATTGAGAGTGTTCATAGGAAAAATGAATATTGAAATCAACTAAATATAGAATTGTTCACAAACTTCAACTACCTTCAGGGTTTTATGGGGACCAGAATTCTACTGTAGGAAGAGGAACTCAGGGGAGTTTTTAACACTCAATAAATTTCCATCTAGTTGCATGGAAAATGAGGATAATTTGCCTTTTTGCCCAATAACTTTTACCTGCTATTTTTCATAACACATTCTAGGGGCATACACACTCATATTTTATTGTCCAATTAAAAACACTGAAACTTTTTCTAGGGAAAGGTTTAAAAACAAGAAAATAAAGTCTCTTCTGTTCTTTCTCTTCTCAACACTACTCTTTAAAAATAAAAACTGAATGAAATCAGATAACTTGCCCATTTGAATATTGAGCTAGTGCACATCTATGTAAAGGGCGAAATGGTTTGAGTGGAAATTATTTCATTCTGATGTGAATGACCTGAAATTAACCTCTAAAGACCCAAGTTTGGGCAGGGGATATAGCTCAGTGGCATAAGCGCCTGTCTGGCAAGTGCAAAGTCCTGGGTTTGATCCCCAGCACCACAATAAAAGAAAGAAAGAAAGAAAGAAAGAAAGAAAGAAAGAAAGAAAGAAAGAAAGAAAGAAATTAAAGAAATAAAAAATAAAAACCCACTGACTGACTGATTATGAATCTGTTGGTGCGTCCAATTTCTTAGCCAGTGCTCTAGACCAACTCTTGCATGTTCTTCCTCATCTCCAAACTTCCAGAGAAGCCTATGAGAACACAGTGTGAGTCTGAAGATTCTGAGCATATTCTTGAGACTGGCTAGAGTCTTAGGCACCTTTGTTAGAAAGGTAGCATTGGTTTGCAAAGTGGAAAGTATACATGGAGGCCTCATTTGATTAAACTTCAGTCCTTTGTGACTTATGGACCATTTTCCTGTAGAGAGCTTGCTTTTTCTTTCTTTGTTGTTTTTACATTGGTTCTTCACTTTACCCTAGAAAATTCTCACTCATCTGATTCATCTCTAGATTCCTGTGAATCATAGGCTACATCACTATGTTGTAGGCTCTGCTTTCTTCCTGACTGGCATGATTTTGGTAAAGGTAATTTGCAGTTTAGCAGCAATTTAATTTAATGGCAACCTTATTCTGGCCCATCAAATACTTTTCTTTTTTTTAAATCACCTCCACTCCTCCTTTTACCACCTTGGTTGGATCCTCCCCTGAGCTCCTTTAAATTCCACATTGTGACCACCCCTCCACCTTTGCCAAACCTTTCTCTTCCTACTTAAGTCTTTCAACTCCCTATCATTTCTCAAGATTTATGACTCTGCCCTCACAAGTGCCTCAGGAGAGACTCAGCAAAACCAATAACAATTACCAGAGACTGAAAATGCCAACTGGAAATAAACAGGCCATTTTATCCACTCAGATGGGCTTTGTAGACACCAGAGAGCCATTATACATCTCCTCGTTCTCTCCTCCAAATATTAGCCCACCACCTGCTTGGATTATATGTTAGGGCAAAAAAAAATCAAAAAGTCTACTCTGCAAATATTATTGAGAACTTTTAGTTCACACACTGTGTAGATGTATCAACTTGCATTCATAATCTTTGCTGGTTTGTTTCTATATAACGGACAGTTCCCTGTTGTAAAATGAGACAAAATGAGTAAAACACTTAATCAGTGTATGTAAATGAAACTCTTAGAAACAAAAAGGTAAAGGAAACAACTTTGGTGGCAAAATATGCAAGGTACCTAGGATGTGCTTTGTTTAAGAAAAGTAATTTCCTCCTTATGTCACATAGGCAATACTTGCTATGGGTTTATGTGTAAGCCTTTAAAATATGAGCTGTAGCATCCACAATACACTCATGAGAAATGAGTTACATTTCCTCTTTGTTAAAATGACAACATTTCCTTGGATTATTAGTCTTATTTTTACTTAAAATTGTATATATTAAAAGTATACAATATGATGTCTTATTTTATACAGAAAAATTATTACTATAGTTAATTATCATATTCATCTTTTTTATTACAGTAGTTGAATTTTAATGACACCCTAAAAATGATTTTTTTTTCTTTTTTTGTCTTCTGTTTACTTTTGGAGTAACCTGTCAAGGAAACAGTCTGTCTTACCAGAATAATTTCTCTTGCTTTAAATTGATTTTTATGATGTTCTTTATTATTTAAGAAGTCTTTTCATTTTTCTAAAAGATAAAAAGTTTTTAGCTGCAGAACTTCCCATCTATATTCCTGAAATCTTTTGTTGTCACTTTGTTTAAGTAGGTAGCCATGAATTATTTCACACTGAATCCTGATCCTAGTTAGCCAAGTAGTCAAACGCTTGAACATTTTTTACAACCTGCAACATGCTGCTCTTTTCAAGTCAAATTCTAAGTGAGATCTTGGTAAAATGACTTGAAACATTCCAAGGGTATGTTCTTTTACTGTATAAAAAGGAATGTGTCCTCCAAAGTTGATCTGTTGGAAACTTAATCCTCAGCATAACAGTGCTGAGAAATGGGACTTTTGAAAGGTGATCAGGTCATAAGGGCTGTGCTCTCATAAATGAATTAATGTGGTTGGTCATACTAGAGAAGTGATCTCGTCCCCATGTGATGCCTTCCATCATATTATGACATAGAGAAAAGAAACGTGTCAGATGTCACAGCCATCCTCTTGAACCTTTCAGTTTCTAGAACTACAAACCAAATAAATCTCCATTATTTATAAATTATTTGCTCCCAAGTATGTTGCTTTTGCAATAAAGTCTAAGGTGGCCAAAGAAGTAGGTTTTGAATTTATAAACAGAGCAGTCTATTATACTTTTTTCAGTGTGTGTGGTTGGAGAGGGAAACCAAAGCCTTTTCACTGAACCACACCCTACTCCTTCATTTATTTTTTTTTTCTTGTTTTGACTCAAGGTCTTGCTAAGTCAGTAAGTTGTCTAGGTTGGGTGAAAACCGGGAATCTTCCTGCCTCAATTTCCCAGGGTATTGCGATTACAGGCACGCACCACCACACCTGGGCTATTTACCTTTTGTTCCTGCCTGGTGTTCTAAAATGCAGAGATTCTTCTTAAGTATGTTTATTTTCATGGCAATACAATTATAAGTATCATTCTTCCTTTTACAGGACATGGGTGAGAAAACTTATTATATAATCAAGGCTTTGGCAGAATCTCACATTTCAGAACTCTATGCATAGAATCAGGTGTGACCTGTTAGTTTTAAGGAACTATCATTTACAGAGCCAGTGCTTGCAAAGCCCTCTTGGTAAAACTGACATGGTCCTCAGGCCACAGAACTCCCAGTCTTAGTGCTGAGTAAGGAGGGGCACTTTAATGCAATCCAGGAACTATAGGGCGTTTTGAGCACCCGAATAATGGAATAATTCAGATAAATCCAAATGTATGGTAGGTTAAATCTGATAGGAAGCTTTTTGGCTTGACTTTCTAATTTCAAATTTTTAAAAGCTTGTGTATTTCCACTTTAAAGGAAATTGGTTGTTTTTTACCTTACTTGTTTCAACCACACTCAAACTTTACTGAGTTATGATTGACATACCAAAAAGTATACACATTTGACATGTATAACTTCATGAGCACAGAGGAAGTATGCGCCATCATTAGGCGCTACCTTCAAATGTTCTTCTCACCTTATTTACTACTACTATTTTGTGAAAAGAACACTTATTAGAAGACCTGCCCTTTAAAGAAATTTCTAAGTATATAATAGAGTGTTTTATCTTATTTTAGACAGGGTCTCACTCTGTAGTGTACGCTAGCCTTGAACTCACTATATAGCCCAGGATGGGCTTGAACTCATGGCAATCCTCCTGCCTCAGCCTCCCAAGTGCTGGGATTAGAGGTGTGTGCAGTCAAATCCATGGGGGTATTATTAACTGCAGGTACTATGCTGTACAGTAAGTATCAAGGACTATCAAGGACTTATTCATTTTGAGATGGAAACTTCCAGCAAACATGAAAAGGCCTTTGTGTCAGTTATCAGTTTGCTCCACCTATGTAAATAAAGACATCAGTCTTATGTTTTTAAGTAAGAAAAATCTTCTATTTTCCTATCATCAGGGGGAGGTGACAGTATAAATAAATTTTATATTTTAATAAGCTATAGAGCCAAGGCTATGGTTCATGAACACAAGCACCTGACTAGCAAGTGCAAGGTCTTGAATTTGAGTCCCAGTGCCAAAAAACGAATAGGAGAAGAACCTATAACCCACCCTGTGGGTTATCAAGTTGTAGTCCTATTATTTTTCTTTGAGCTACTTTGCATTTTGTTGTGAACCGCCTTGTTTTGCAACCTATTTGCAACTTGGACTGGATTCTACTGTCTTATAGGCCTTGTCAGTCTTTACCAATTTTCAACTCGTCTACTTTCTTCAATAGCTGCCAACCACCGTTTAAATTAACCTTTCGAATTCCTCTCCAACCCTCCTGACTTGGCAGGAGAACTACAACCTGACTGCTTAGACCCTTACAGAGATTCCAGGATGGAATACAGCTGCCCTTTCACTATGGTATCTAAAGAAGCCCTGTATGCTAATGTTGATTGACTTGCTATTAATCATAAAAGAATCCACTGCAGCAAATTATGGATGGATAACTTTTCTGCCTGTAGCTGCTGATGTGCCTGGCACTCCAGAAGTTCATGAAGCATCCACATCTTCCATGCTCTGCTCCAGGAATTCCCCATGGTTACAGATGATCTCACTGTAGACTAATTCCTGTGCTGTCACTGAAAGCAATTAATTTGAAAACCAAGAAACCCATCAGCTTTCCAGTGCCATGCCCACCACACCATCTACAGACACTTCCAGCCCAACACGTAAGAATTTTCTTGACTGGCTGCTCTCTGGACCCA